>CANTUT010000190.1:545000-657500 GCA_947687605.1 Reutealis trisperma
TGCATTAGTTTGTGCCCTAGCCCTTATTGATAGTCGCAATGCTCATTAGCATTATAACCCTTGGGTAAGGTGTTTGGAGGAGGTCATGGGTCTAAAAGCCTAACCAGATTAGCCTTTAAGGCTTTCTTGTAAATGACGCTAAAGGGCATACCCAGCTCAGAGAAAGTCCTTCTTGTTTCTAACTTCATCGGTTGGTGATAGGACACAACATTTACCTCTCTCTCTCTTTGGGTTGTATTGGTGGTGTAGTTAGTGTTCTTATGATACTTAAAGGATTCATCCTTGATTTGTCTTGATTGAATCAAATCCTCAATCTTGGTGGCAGTGGTAATGAGTGCTTTGAAGTTAGGAAGGTATTGTGTTTGCAAATGCATTTGGTACTGGGGGAGGAGGTTCTTGACAATGATGTCATTTGGTCTACTTTAGATGGAATGTTCACCATTTATGCTACTTTTGACCTCCACCTGATAAGGAGCGTGGTGAAAGATTCTAATTTCCCTTGTTTGGTGGTTTCCAAATCTTGACGGGTGACATCCACCTCGATGTTATAGTGGTATTGCTTAACAAATGCATTGCATATGTCATCCCAAGTCTTTTTGTGATTCTGGTCGAGATCTAACAGCCATTTAATGGCTGCTCCAGTTAAGGACTATTGGAATAACTGAGCAAGGAGCTCATCATCCCCACTAAAGGGTCTCATAGCACCCACATTTATTTTAAGGTGAGTTTTAGGGCATATGGCGCCATTAAACTTGTCTATAACCATCATTTTAAATTTTAGAGGAACCCATGCATTTGGAAATAGAGCTAAAGAATTAACATCTATCATGCCGTCGTGCCTTTTGATGTTTTTGATTGTTCTTTCCATGGCCTTAATTTTCTCCATCAATTTCTTAGCTTCAATAAAGCTAGAGAAATCTCCACTTCAAAAATGATTCGTAGTGGGAGAGAGAGTGGTTATGTTTAAGTCCACGACAGGAGAGATTGGAGTTTTAGACGTTTTCCTATTATCTTTGAGATCGATAATGGGAGGAGTAAAAATAGGGGCATGGCTAGTCTTGGCTTGGGCAGATGCAGGCTCAACACAAGCAGGAGTGGGAGTGATAGTGGAATTGGTTGTTTCTTTGACCTCATTGATGATTGACTAGCATTGGGAGTTGAGGGCATCAGTAAAAGTGGTAGACTAGCATTAAAAGCATTGGTGAAAGTGTCAACTTGGGTCTTACGAGCAGTAGTGAGTGCAGCTTGGAAAGTCTCCTCTTGTTTCTTAAGGAGGTTAGCAAAAAAGTGCTCACGGCATCCTCATCAGAGTTGGATGTGTTGGCCATTAGTACCTTGAAAATAGACAGAAGAATGAGTAAGAATACAGAATGTGAAGGAAAAAATGAAATGAATGTAAAGGTGTATCAGGAAAAGGATTCCTTCCATGTGGTTTGGTCACTGGATTTACATGTTGGCAGGGTAAGTGTGAGAGGTGTATTGGGTCAACGGATCACTGGTTTGGGTCTTTGAGGTGTTTGACCTTATCGAGTTTCTCATTTTATATATGCATGACAATGTCATGATGCATGCCAAAAAGGTTTCATGGGCATATGTACAGGTGTCTCCATTATTATGGTACATGGAATCTAGAGTCAACGCTAGGGTGACTACATACATAAAGGTGAAAGGGTGGTTTAGTTTAGGATCTCCATCCCACTGGAGCATCAATATACCTAACCAAGTATGAGGCAAAGAGCCTCTCGTGGGTCCAACAATATTGATTGCTTGTTGCACCACTGAAATGATAGAGGATTTGTCGCGGGGTGGAATGTTTTCGCTATCTCCCAACATACTCAAAGAGAGTTGTTGAGCCAATACTACTCGCCATCCAAAAGTCTTCCTAAAGCTAAGATTACACAAAAAGCCTTTATTATGCAAAGTGATTGTAACAACCCATACCTATCTTAGGAGTTTTGTGATCTAATTTCTTAAATTTTGACTTATTATGTCCAAGTAAGTTCTTTTATGAAATTTATGAGTTACGTGATCGATGAGTATATAGCATGTTAGATTAGCTCTAATATGCATAATATGAATTATTATTGGTGAAGTAAGTGATTTATATGAAATGTATAAGCATAAAAATATTTATTTCACATAAATTGAATTTTCATGCACAAAGTGATTTTTAAGCATAAAGTAATTTTTATGAGCATTTTTAAAATATTTTTAAATCAATATTTTGAGGGGAAATTTTAATAAAAAATATAAGAAAAATATTTTATTTTTAATTACCTATAATTAGCCTATAAAATAAATAAAAAGCCCAAATTTCCAAAAGCCCACTACACCAAAACACTCATCACTTAGCTTATTAAGGGTAATCTTGGAAATTGCTCAAAACCCTAAATATTTAAAGGAGAATTCAGCTAGTCCTAGCTTAGACAACCACCATCCTGATTTCTCTCATATTTCTACTAGAAAATTCTCTCAAAAAAAATCTCTCAACTGAAATTTACAAAATACCTTAAGACCTTGCGATTTCTCGATTGTTTCATAAGTTTTTCTTTTCCTTTCAATTTGTTATTTGATTTTTATGAAACTAATCATAAGAAAATTATTTGAACTAAGATTTACTAATTTCTATTGATTAAATTTGGCCTAAGTGAATTTTTAAGAGAGAAATCAATTTTTTTACCGAAAACACAAACCTCTCTATGCGAGAATCCTCCAAAGGTGAACCCTAAAACTCAAAGTTTGAAATTTCATGCACAAACTCTACAGGGGGGGTGGGGGGAGGTGCAATTTGCATATGTTTGTGTTCTAAATTGATTTTTATTGTGTTTAGATGAAAAATATTGAATTAAATCATATTTTTGAATATTGCTATAATGATTAGAAAAGTACGGAAAGTAAGAAAACTCATGATTTTCACCCTAAACCCGAAAATTGGAATTTTCATGCATATGGATTATCAATGGCTACTAATTTTGTGTATTTGAATTCTAAACAGATTTTTGTTATGTTAGGATGAAAAATAATGGTTTAAATCATGTGTTTACATATTAATGTAATGACCGGAAAGTACCGGAAATAAGAAAGATGCATGGTTTTCATCCTAAAACCTAAAGTTGAAAAATTTTCATACATGTATACATATATAGGTGCCAATAGGTGCAAATTAGTGTACTAAAATGATTCTTGTTTTGATTACATAAAAAATCTTGGTTTAAACCATATTTTTGCATATTACTGTAATAAACGGAAAGTGCGAAAAGGAAGAAAATTCATGTTTTACTTAATGGTGTAATTCGGCCTACATTGGGAATTCAATCCCAATGTCTATAATTTTTATTTGATATATTTTAATGATTATTGACATGTATATATGAATAATAAATGATTAAATTGCATGTTGGTTGAAGGAATAACTCTAGATAAGTCTAGAGGCAGTTAGGTATATCTAGGGTTCCTAACCCTATTTCTACGCTGTGATTTATATGTTTATGTGATTAAGTGATATGGGAAATAAGTTTTATGATGAGTTAATAATCTTAAATGGATGATGAGATTGATTGTACGAATTAGTCATAAGAGATAGGCATGATATTTGAAAGGCTACTTGATAAGTTAAAAGTGTTAAGCTTATTAAGTTGAATGTTAAATTGAGTTGATATTAAAATCATGATTTGTTGTATTTGACTTTAGAAATGTCTTGATATGAGTTGTTATGTGTTTTTCATATGGGCCTATAAAGGCAAAGTATGCAAGATTGTAAAAGTCAACATGTTATGTGCAAGTGATGAGTGCACCTCTAAGTGCAACTCCAAGTGTATGTGAATGTTATATGTGTATTAGGTAGTATGGGATAGGATAACATGATGTTAAATAAATACTAAGTATTGAATTAAATATTATGTTAGAGTTAAGGAGTAGTAGAAGTTCAAAAGGTGCTATAAGTAATAGAAGCAAAGGAACCACAAGGTGAGTAAACATTATGTTTCAAGTTACCAGTGCAAGCTATCATGTTTTGTGAACCCTTGATATCTTGAAACCCAAGTTCTTTTCTATTTTTAATTATGACTATATGATTTCTTTGTTAAGCTTGGGTTACTAAAGGATAGTTAGTCCAAAACTACTTTTGATTATTCAATTATATATAGAACCTTTGTGAATTGTTGCCTTACCTTATTTTCTTTCTAGAACGACAATATTATTATCTTTTATTCAATAAGTTAAACTGCTATTGCTATTATGTTACATGTGATTGCATTCTTAAATTCTATTGTTATAAGTGTTTGCCATTAGCTCTAGCTATGGTATCTATGAACCCTTATGCAGAAATCCTCATGTCGATGTGGGTAATCATCGGTACCTGTGCATATAGTCTTAACTTGATGGATAAGCGTAGTGCATTCACCTCAGCTAGAAGGGGCAGTTTTAGCTGTGGAGCTTGATCAGTTCCATGACTTTTTATAAGTTACAAGTTAAGAGTTGGAATTTGGTATAATGCCACCTCTCCCTTGAGTGAATAAGCTAATAGTCGTCACTCTTTACAAGTTTACAAGTTACAAGTTGATTTCTATGAACCTTGCTCATTTGCAAACCATGATTTATGAATGTTGAACCCTTATAAAAGGATATATGTTATTTTGCAAGTTTTATTTTTTACTCATTGAGATCATCTATCTCACCCCTTTTCCTTGTGTGGTTTCAGGTGAGCATTATGAGGAGGTAAGGTGATCGCTAAAGCAACCTACTCCACTTAGGAAATTTCCTTGTCAAAGTTGATTTCTATGATATGTTATGATGAGTCTCTAGATGCTCTAAGAGTTCTTATTTTGGAAGTTTTATTTTAGAACTATATGTTTGATGATTTATTTTGGAGTCTTAAAAATGTTCATTTATTTTGGAATTATGTTTTAAGTATATTTAACTATTCTTCCACAACTTAAGGTTTTCCTTTATAAAAGGTTTTTATCAAGTTAATGCATGAGGTGCAGTATGATCCTAGGTAAGATTATTATATGCATAAGTGGGTTCTACAGGTGTGGGTGACCTTATGTCTCCCCATGTTTTAGGACCATCATATCTCTGAAGTTGGGATATGATAGTGATTGATTAGCACTTAATTGACTACACTTTACCCTTTGTTTTTAATATATTTTATCCTTAAATTAAGTTTGATTTGTTTGTTTAGTTCTTTTAGTTAACCCGACGCCAAATGATGCCATGAACAAAATGTGACTTAGAATGGTGAAAGATCTAAGACAAAATGCTGACTTTTGGAAGAAGATAGGCAGACACAAGTGCAGGCACTAATGAGATTCCACCCGTATGGGCAGATATCACTGAAATCTCAGCTGAGATTCCACCCGTATGGGCAGACACTACTGAAATCCCAGTTGGAATTCCACTCGTGTGATAAGAGCAAAATTAGAAATACATCCAGTAGCCTCACACGGGTGGAGCCACCATTGAGATTTCACCTGTGGGCCCCAAGCATCGTAGACACCATTGGAATACTAGCGGTGGCTCTAGTGGTGTGAGGTTAAATTTCGGTAATATAAATTAGATTAGATAGCATTTTAAGGGAGAGCCACCACAGAGCAAAAATAGAGATTTAAGAGGGTTGGCTAAGCCTTAGAGTAATGGGAAAGGTTTGAATGCTAAAGATATTGAGGGCTTAATCAAATCAAAGACTAAGATCCAAGTGGATGTGGAAGATTGAAGAGAAGATTTCAAAGAACATCTTCAAGATCTATTTGAGATTTCTTCCTTTTTTATTTTCTGCATCTTTGTTCTTTAATTTTAATATGAACTAATTATATTTGTAATGAACCCTAGTTTTGATTGCATAGATTGAAGGATTTAAACTTTAATCAATTCATCTTTGGTTGTTTTATTTTCATGATAAATCTTATTATTCCAATTAGTAATTGCTAGCTTGTTGATTGGATATTGTTTCTATATTGGACAAGTAGAGATACCCTGGTATAGATAGATCACTCATGGGAATAGAGAGTTGATTGGGGTGCTAGAGATAGACCTACAAGACTTCTTTGGATGTTAATCTCTTGAACTTAATGTTGCTCCTATTTGATTATAGGTTGAGAAGAGATTCCTCTGTAATACTTAGGAAGTTAGGGATTTAATCGCTTGAGAAAGGTTTTTATCTAATTTAGTAAGAGTCCAATTCAATCTATTGTTTGATATGGATAAGCAACTAGGGGGATTTATATTTAGATTAGCTTTGCTTAGATTATTTCCATCAATATCATTTACTTGCTTTAGCTTAGTTAATTTAGCTTAGTTTAATTAATCTTCATCTTGATTATTCACTAGACAATAGTTGAAGTTTGCGCTAGTACTTATATACTATTCTCGTGGAGACGATACTCATACTCACTACTTTATTACTTGATAACGATCTGTGCATTTGCAGTTTGTCAGTGTGCATTTCAGCACATCAAGTTTTTGGTGTCGTTGCTGGGGATGGATTTATAATATTAGCAATATTAATAGAGATTATTGATCTAGTTTTTATCTTTATATTTTCGTATTTATTTTTATTTTTGCTTTCCTTGTTTTATTTATTTTATTTTTACTATTTTATTTGTTTTTTCTATTTTATGTTTTTGTTTTGTTTTAAGTTTGTATTTCTAGAAAAAAAAAGAGAAAAAGAAAAATTTCTCCATGGTTGATTGAAACTATCAAGACTGGAACTTTTACCCGAATACAGAATGAGGATACCAGTGAAATCAGTATCATAATCATGGGTACATCTATCACACTGATTTCCTAGAGGAATATGGATGGGAAGCACCAATAGAGAAGTCATCCCTTGAGCTTGCATTAGAAAGATTCACAGCGTCTATGAAGAATTGGGTTGGGGAATTGGACAAAAGAAATGAGGTATTAGCAGTTGGCTTCCCAATTCAATTTGAAATGGACACTACATTAGAGGATGATGAGCATGCATAAGAGGAACAGAGGTTAGAAGAGATGTTTGTGACTTTAGTGGGAGCTATAGAGAAAAGATTTTAGAGCAACGAGACATCTCTGGAATACCAACAGTCTTCTCTTCACAACTTAGAAAATTTTGTTGGGCAGATTTTGGAATTGCTAAGTGAGAGATTTGAAGGCAATCTACCTAACGATACCAAAGCCATTTTGAAAGAGCAATAAAAGACCACTGCCATCAATTGGTTTGGGATGATGAAAATGAAGAAGACGAGAATGGTGAGGCAAATTTGGGAATGCTACACAAAGAAGTTGATGATGATGATTACTTAAGTGAGCAACCCCAATTCCAGCAATGGGGTATAAATGGAGTGGAATCTAGTGTTGAAGAACTCTCTTTTGATTATTGTGAGTTATGGGAAAGCATAGAGGGGAAAGCTATGCATGCTGAAAATCACACCTCCCCTATTTTTCTAGTCCTTCCACTTTTTGAAGAGAATGATAATAACCCACTCACAACCCTGATACCCACCCTTCCTTTACCCCAATTTCCATCAAATGGACACCTAGCCACACATGATCCCACACCTTGACCACCTTTCTTAAGTGTGTATTTGTTAGAGAATCAAGTATATGGCTAGTACTTGTAGTCTCTAAATTTTCTTTGGAGAGGGAAACTTGTTTTGCGGAGGTGTTAAAGCAAAAGGTTAGTGAATTTAGGTGGAGCATCTTGGAATTGTAAGAGGTGGCTGCCATTGGCAATGTACATGCTTTCTTTGGTGACAAATATGAAATCCTTGCACTTAGTCTATGGGTAAGACTGTTCAATGATGGTTCTAAACCCAGCAAGCTTTAGTTTGCACACAATGGAGAATCAAAAATAATTTTTGTTGCTGAAAGAAGGCTATGCAAAGGCCACAACCTTTGCATATTCTTCTTTTTCTTAGTTTATAGAGGTAGACAGCACAAGAAAACCTCTGAGCCATTAGTGGAAGATGAATAATGATAACGTCCAGTTAATACGATGTTAAAAAAGCACTGAATGGGAGGCAACCCATTGATGGTCTATTTTAGTTTTTATTTTTATTTTATTTTTGTTTTCTTTTGTTTTTATTTTACTTTGAATGGATCTTACTTTGGTTGTAGTTTGATTTTTCTCTGTGCAGAAACATTGATCTTTGTACATTCTCACTGGAAGGAGCACTAGCAGGATTCATATGGTACATCATTCAGGGCAGTTACTTCTCTCTTTTACTTTTTCATTTTCCTTGTTTATAAGACATTGGGGACAATGTGTTACTTAAGTATGGGGGAGAGGTATAATATTGTGCCTTATCTTTTATGAATCTTGCGTTTAAGTGAATTAAGTTGTGGCAATAATTTGATTTGAAATTAACTCTCTCTAGTGATAAATTGGTCTAATTTTGCTATGAAAATGACTTGTTGCAGTGTGGATTGAATGTGTTAGTCATGATTAGAAAATTAAATTTTTGCAAATCTTTTTGCCTGAAATTTAAAACTTTAGTTACACTTTTTGAGCCTATTTTATTCCACTGTTACTTTTGTTCGAGTTTAGTAGAAATGCTTAATACCTTAGGTGGCTTGACTATTTTTCTTGAAAAAAAAAGAAATAAGTATATATATTAAAAAAAAAAAAGATTATGCAAAGGAGCTTTAAAAATCTTTACATATTCCACTATTCTTGACTCTTTAAAGACAAGGGATTGAGAATATGAATAGTGCTAATTGCTATTTGAATGTGTGATTCTAGTTGAGTAACTGTAGGCTAGCACCATAAGTGTTTGCATTTGCGTAAAAAGGCTAAGATGACAAATTCAAACAAGTAGGACTCCTTAGTTAATTAAAAATAAAACATGAATTGAAATGCATAATCAATGAAAAGTCGAGTGAGTAGTCAAGCACCTATGGGAAAAATCCTTATAAATCTACTTTGCTTGAACTTTTGTTTCTGTGGAATTATTTGCTCAAACTTGTAACTTTAGAATTTAGGTTTCAGATTTTTGAGATTTGTTTTAGAGATTTTTTGATTTGGCTACCATGTTTGAGCCTTGTTGATTTCAAGTTGTTGTAAATCTTTTTGAATTTCTTTGACTAGAGAGGGTAGGTTTTATTTTTTGCTGTTGTTATGATTTAATTTGCTTGAAGATAAGCAAATACTCAAGTGTGGGGGAATTTGATAAGCACTTAATTGACTACACTTTACCCCTTGTTTTTAATATATTTTATCCTTAAATTGAGTTTGATTTGTTTGTTTAGTGCTTTTCCAGAGTTCTTTTAGTTAACCTGGTGCCAAATGATGCCATGAACCAAATATGACTTAGAATGGTGAAAGATCCAAGACAAAATGCTGACTTTTGGAAGAAGATAGGTAGACACAAGTGGAGGCACCACTAAGATTCCACCTGTGTGGGTAGACACCACTGAAATCCTAGCTAAGATTCCACCCATATGGGCAGACACGGGTGAAATCCTAGCTGGGATTCCACCCGTGTGATAAGAGCAAAATTAGAAATACATCCAGTAGCCTCACACAGGTGGAGCCACCACTAAGATTTCACCTATGGGCCCTTAGCGTCATAGACACCACCAGAATCCCAGTGGTGGCTCCAGTGGTGTGAGGTTAAATTTCAGCAATATAAATCAGATTAGATAGCATTTTAAGGGAGAGCCGCCACAGAGCAAAAATAGAGATTTAAGAGGGTTGACTAGGCCCTAGAGTTATGGAAAAGGCTTGAAGGCTAGAGATATTGAGGGCTTAATCGAATCAAAGACTAACATCCAAGTGGATGTGGAAGATTGAAGAGAAGATTTCAAAGAACATCTTCAAGATTTGTTTGAGATTTCTTCTTCTTTTATTTTCTGCATCTTCGTTCTTCAATTTTAATATGAACTAATTATATTTGTAATGAACCCTAGTTTTGATTGTATAGATTGAAGGATTTAAACTTTAATCAATTCATCTTTGGTTGTTTTTTTTCATGATAAATCTTATTATTCCAATTAGCAATTACTAGCTTGTTGATTGGATATTATTTCTATATTGGATGAGTAGAGATACCTTGGTATAGATAGATCACTCATGGGAATAGAGAGTTGAATGGGGTGCTAGAGATAGACCTACAAGACTTCTTTGGATGTTAATCTCTTGAACTTAATGCTGCTCTTATTTAATTATAGATTGAGAAGATATTCTCCTGTAATACTTAGGAAGTTAGGGATTTAATCGCTTGAGAAAGGTTTTTATCTAATTTAGTGAGAGTCCAATTCAATCCATTGTTTGATATGGATAAGGAACTAGAGGGATTTATATTTAGATTAGTTTTGCCTAGATTATTTTCATCAATATCATTTACGTACTTTCTTAGGTTAGCTTAGTTAATTTAGCTTAGTTTAATTAATCTTCATCTTGATTATTCACTAGACAAAAATTGAAGTTTGCGCTAGTACTTATATACTATCCTGGTGGAGATGATACTCATACTCATTATTTTATTACTTGGTAACAACCTGTGCACTTGCAGTTTGTTAGTGTGCGTTTCATCACATCAGTGAAGGATGAAAGTCAAATTATACTTAATAAGCCAAATGGAGATTATTTTGGAATTTTTTTTTCCTTAACCAAATAGCAATCCTCTTATTTTTCTTTTTATTGAAAAAAAGGTGGCAATCAATCCCTAGCAGAGTCGCTAGCTGTGAGGCCTCGCTTGATCACCGGCTTGATCTGCTGGAGCAAATCGGATGCTTATTCAGGTTTAGATTCATGATGGAACCTTTGGGTTCAGATTTGGTTGATTTTAAAAATGATTTTGGGAGTCACCACCCTAATTTATTTATTTTAATGGGAAAATTAAGGAAAAAACCCAATTGACTTCAATTAATTAATTACCCAATGATAGAATCACTAGTCTCTAATCAAGTTGAGCTCAGAGACTAAGTTTTTGGTTAAATAATCTAAATTTGATTTTTAAGTTTAATTCAACTTTGAAAAAATTGATTTCATGAATGACATTAAGGAAAATGCATGAATATGGCATAACATGAATGCATGGTGTATGGAGGATTAGTAAAACAATTAAAATAAATATTCACAAATTACATTAATTAAAAAGGGGAAAGGAAATTGATTGGGATTTGGATTTGAGGTTTGGATTTAGATTTCAAACGTGCCTATGTACCCAATTGAATGGGGATTAAAACCCATGTAGTTCATTCCACGATTAAGTGGAGGGGTTTAGGAGTTGGTTAGATTGATTTTGGTTTGGGTGTTTTGGGAGTGAAAGAAAAAAGCTGATACCTTTGCTTTTGGTCGGCGGAGGGTTTTACTGGACTGAATTTTCATTTTAGCAGAACCAGTGATTGGATGGATTGGAAGATTAATTAATTAATTAAAATGATTAATTAACTAATTAATATGATGAAAAGGATGGATTGATGGATTAATTAACTAAAATGATTAATTAATTAATTAATTAAAAAGATTAATTAATTGATTAATTGAGTGATTAATTAAAAAAGAGTTTTAGTTAACTAAAAATATTAATTAACTTGGTTAGGATGAGGTAATTAATTAATTAAAAAGATTAATTAATTAATTAGAGAGTGATTAGAGGGAGAAGAAGAGAGGAATTTGAGGATAGCAATATACTTAAATTCAAGGGTGAAGAGAAATGAGGAAATGGGGGGCCTATTTATAAGCAAATGGGGTTGAGGGTAGTTTAATAATAAAAATGTGAAAAAACAATGAGTAGGGCTAGAAAAGGCTAAAAATTAGGTTGGATGAGTAAAAGGGTCATTTTCTGTACAGGAAAGGGGTCCACACACGTCAGACAGATGCCACACCACACTAGATGGTTACAGCATGCTGCAAGTTGTACCTGCGGTACTGCAGTTGACGTGGCGATTTTTTTTTTTTTGAGATTGGTTGGTATGAAGTTTAGGAAATTTGGATGTTCGGTTGCAATATAATTGAAGGCTAAAAAAATTTTTCTTTTTGGGGTGTTGCCCCTGAAACCCTAGGCCAACCGGCTAGTGGGACCGCTGTAACAGCTCCATGTAGCATGTTAAACTTAGGAGGTGCTAAGCCTATAGTTGGATAATGAGGGTGCAAATTAAGGGCTCACACTTGAGAGCATAGAAAAAGCTTGTAAGAGTATATCCTAAGGCAATCCATAGTGTGTGCATGTATCACTTGTTAAATAATTTAAATTCAAAATTCAAGAAAAATTCACAAAAGATCAAAGTCTTATTCTTTGGATATGCTAGGTTATACATAAAAGAGCAATTTGATAATCACATGAATAAACTAGATAAAGTCGACAAAAGGATCAAACTATATCTTAGCAACATCAGGTACCACAAATGTTCTAGACTTTACTCAGAAAATAACATATACTCAACCATGGTATCAAATATAGTTGAATCTCTAAATGCATCAAATAAAACAACTCAAGAGCTACCAAAAACACCATTGTTAGAGTATTTACAGACTTTAGTATAAGAGTGGACTTACACAAATAGAAGCATCGCCAAACCAACTTTCACAAAGGTAGCAATAAAAGCAGAAGAAATGATGAATGAAAAATTCATTCAATCCCTAAAACTTAGAGGTAAATAGATAAATATAATAATGCTTGGTATATTTTGAGTATAATCTGAGTATATTTTAATGTTTGGTATATTTTGAGTATAATTCAAGTATATTCTAAGAATATTCTACTATATGTTCATTATATATGAAATTCAATACTACACATTTACCTATTTAGAATTTACTTTTTTTAGGTCAAATCAACAAATGATGAAGTGTCTCAAGTCTTTGAAAATAAAAATTCTAATGTGATAAACTTGAAAGAGAAAACACGCACATGCAACAAGTTTCAAATGGATGAATTGCCTTGTCCACATGCAATGGCAATACTGAAGGAGATGAACCAAAATCCTCATGATTATTGTTCATAATACTACACAAAACAAACAATGCTTGCTACATATGAGTCATCAGTATACCTGTAACAAACCACATCTACCCTAGGAGTTTTCGTGATAAATTGTGTGAATTTAGAATTATTGTGACAAATATGTGATTTTTATGAAAATTCATGTGTGATGTGATTTATGGGTATGTGGCATGTCAAATTAATTTTAATATACCTAATATGAGTTATTATTAAGAAATAAATGATTTATTTGATGTGCATTAGCAAAAAATAATTTATTTTACATAAAATAAATTTTCATGCAAAAAGGTAATTTTTATGCATAAAATAATTTTATGAGTATTTTAGAATAATTTTTTAATAAATATTTTGGGGGAAATTTTACAGAAAATAATAAAAAAATATTTTATTTTTAATTACCTATAATCAGCCTCTAAATTAATTAAAAAGCCAAAATACCCAAAAGCCCACTACGCTAAAACACTCATAACTTAGCTCGTTAAGGGTATCAGTGGAAATTACATCCCAAACCTTAGTATTTAATGTAAAATTTGGCCAGCATCATATTTCCAGCATCTACCACTATTTTTCTATATTTTGACATAAAAATTCTCTCAATCAAAATTAAGAAAACACCTTTCAACTTTATGATTTCTCGCCTGTATTCATAAGTTTTTCTTTCTTTTCAATTTTCCATCTGATTTCTATGAAGTAAATTATGAGAAAATTATTTTGAACTAGTTATTTACTGATTTCTACAAATTTAATTCATTTTGGGTGAGTTTTTGAAAGAGAAATTAATTTCTCTATCAAAAACATCAACCTTCTTATGCGATTTCGCCAAAGGTGAATCCTATAACTCAAAAATTAAAATTTTCAAACATAAATTCATTAAGGGGGGTGGCTACTATATATTTACATTCTAAACTATTTTTGATGTGTTTTGATGAAAAATATTGGATTAAATCATATTTTTACATATTACTGTAATAACTAAAAAGTTTCAAAAAATAAGGAAATTCAAGATTTTCATCCTAGAACTTGAAAGTTGGAAAATTCTATGATTATATATGTATGTGGCTGCCAATTTGTGTATGATGGAATTCCAAACTGATATTTGTTTTGTTTGGATGAAAAATAATGATTTAAATCATGTGTTCACATACTACTGTAATGAACAAAAAGCGCGGAAAGCTTAAAAACTCATGATTTTCTATCTAAACCCTGAACTTAGAATTTTTATGCATAAACTTAGTCTATGGTTGCCAATTTGTATATATTCATGTTATAAAATGATTTTTGTTATGATTGAATGAAGAATAATGGTTTAAACCACATGTATATATATTGTTGTAATGACCGAAAAGTACTGAAAATAATAAAATTCATGGTTTTTCATCCTGAAATCTAAAGTTGGAAATTTTCATACATATGGAATTATATATGGACCAAATCCTAGATGTCTATATTCTTAAAATATTTTTGTTATGTTTACATAAAAAATCTTGATTCAAACCATGTTTCTGCATATTACTATAATAGACAGAAAGTGCGAAAAGTAAGAAAAATTTAGGTTTTCTTTTGTTAGTGCATTTGGCCATTGTTGGGATTTTTATTCCAATGTCTATAATTTTTATGTGATGTATTTGTTGATTATTGAAATTTATGTATGAATGATAAATGGTTAAATTGAATGTTGGTTGAAGGAATGACTCTAGATAAGGCTAGAGGCAATTTGGTATACTTAAAGTATCTTAAACTTATATTGTGATTAATATGTGAATGTGATTGGATAATATGGAAGTAGATTGTATGATGACTTGATAACAAATTAATGATCTTGAATTTATGAAGAGATTGATTGCATGAATTGGTCATAAGAGATAAGCATGACATTTGAAAGATTATTTGTTAAGTTGACATATATGGAAGTGTTAAGTATACTAAGATGATTGTTAAAGTGAATTGATATTAAGATAATGATATTGTGTTAACCTTAAAAAGGTATTGATATGAATTATAATGTGTTTTCATGTGGACCTATAAAGGCTAAGTGTACAGGACTTTTAAAGTCTACATGTTATGTGCAAGTGATGAAGTGTACTTATATGTGCAACTCTAAATGTATGTGAATGTTATATGTGCATGGTGTAGTTATGGGATAGGATAACATCATGATTAAATAAATACTAAGTATTAAATTAAATATTATGTTAGAGTTTAAAGAGTTTTAGAGGTTTAAAAGGGCTACATGTACTAGGTGTGAAGGAACCACAAGGTAAGTAAACATTATGTTCATGTTACCAGTGTGAGTAAACATTATGTTTCAAGTTACAAGTGCAAGCTATCATGTTTTATGAACCTTTGATATCTTGAAACCCAAGTTCTTTTCTATTTTAACAATTTCTTTGTAAGCCTGGGTTGCCAAAGGATAATTGGTCCAAAACCATTTTTGATTATCCAATGATAATACCTTTGTGATTATTGCCCTAACTTATATTTTTTTTGAAACTACATTGTTGTTCATCTTTTGTTAAATAAGCTAAACTTCTATTGCTATAATGTTACATATGAATGGATCCTTCAATACTACTGTTACCTTTATATGTTATGAATTATGTTATGAGTTATGTGTGAACATGGCAACAGCCTTCACTTTACATGTTTTGAGTTATGTGTGGACAAGGTAGCAGTCTTCACTCTATATTATGTTACGAATGGACAAGGTAGTAGCCTTCACTTTATATTATGTTATGAGTGGGCAAGGCAGTAGCCTTCATTCTATATTATGTTATAAGTGGATAAGGTAGCAACCTTCACTCTATATTATGTTACGAGCGGACAAGGCAGCAACCTCCACTCTATATGTGTTATGAGTTATAAGTTGATTTCTGTAAATCTTGTTAAATTGCAAGCCATGAACTATGAATCATAAATTATGAACTATGAGCTATAAAACTTTCTAAAGGATATATGTTATTGTATAAGTCATATTGTTTACTCATTGAGATCATTTATCTCACCTCTTTTTCTTTGTGTGGTTCCAGGTGAGCAGTATGAGGAGGCAAGGTAATGGCTCAAGCATTTTACTTTGCTTAGGGGAATACCTTATCTATGATAATTAGTTTAATATGTTATGAAGAGTTATCTTTAAATGCTTCAAAAATATTTATTTTTGAATGTTTATTTTGAAATGTTATCTTTCGAGGTTTTAATTTGATTCTAAATATTATTTCCTTATGGATTATGTTTAAAGTATATTTTAACTATGCTTCCGCAACTTAAGGTTTTCTAAAAAAAAAAAGAGTTTATTTAAGTTAATGTAAGAGGCTTTGGTATGATCTTAGGCAGTATTTGTATAAGTATAAGTGGGTTCTATGGGCATGGGTGACCTTATGTCTCCTTATGTTCTAGGATCGTCATGTCTCATAAGTTGGGATATGATAATACCCAAGTGGGAATGAAAGCACATGGAACATACTGAATCAAGTGAAAGAGATAAAAGTGCTTCCATCACAAGATAAAGTCATATCAAGAAGACTTAAGAAAAGAAGACTAAAGGTAGCATGGGAAAATAAAAGTCAAATCAAATGTAAAAGATGTGGACAACTGAGATAATAGGAAAATATGCAAAAGTCAATGAACTACAAAAATAACTAAATAATTGATTAATTGTTAAACAATTTGTAAAAGAATATTTTATGGAATATTATTAAGAAGAAAATATATCTTATTTTTCAAGTTTTAATATTTTAAAATATCATACATTTTGAAATAACATTGGCAATACTTGGTATACTCATAGTATATTTTGAGTATATAAGTAGTATTTGCAACTATTCCTAAAATTATGAAATACTAAAAATATGATGCACAGACAATACAAAAACTAATAAATGACTTATACCATTTAAAAAAGTCAATAACAAATTTTAAAAATTCTCTAGTAAAAAAATGAAAAGAATTAAATCATAACAATAAAATTATAATAAAATAAAACAATGAACAAATATTCATAATTTTATAATAAACTAAAATTTAATTAACTTCTTATATATTTCATAAAAAATTTTATGATATAAAATCAAATCAACTCATGTATGTATATATATATATATATACACATGTATATATACATATAAATGTATATATATATATATATGTATGTATACATGTATATGTATACATACATGTGTATATGTATAAATGTATACATATATATATATATACATATATGTATGTATACATGTATACATATATGTATACATGTATTGAGGAAATCACTATTAAAAATTTTTCAAAACAAATTGATGACTAGAAAATTTCTAGGATTTAAAAGAAATAGATTTATGAATCTTCAAAACTTTCTTTTCTCAAAACTGATTACACCATCAAAACTAAGAAGAGAGATGTTCAAATTTAAAAACCTTTTGAAGAAGTTCATCTTTTATCGTCAAAATCTATTCAAACCTATAGGGAGAAGTCCTTTAAATACTTGCATATATGTTTGTATACATGCATATATATATATATATATATATATATATATATATATATATATATATATATATATATATATATATATATATATACATATTTATGTATATGTATATATGTATACATGTATACATATACATATATGTATGTATACATGTATTGAGGAAGTCACTATCAAAAATTTTCAAAACAAATTGATGACTAGAAAATTCTCAAGATTCAAAAGAAATAGATTTATGAATCTTTAAAACTTTCTTTTCTCAAAGCCGATTACACCATCAAGACTAAAGAGAGAGATGTTCAAATTTCAAATCCTTTTGAAGAAATTCATCTTTTATCTTCAAATTTATTCAAACCTAAAGAGAGAAGTCCTTTAAATACTCTCATATAGGCCTCATATAGGTAGGAATAAAACCCCTTACTAGAGAAGGTCTAGATACTTGAGTTCTTAGGGATGCTAGATTTATAAATTTTCAAGATTCTTTATTAAGTACTATAGAGTCTAGTCTTAACAGAGGACCTATTAATTTTGATTGCTATCCTAACATAACAGTTTCTTTGAATGCTAAGAATATTTTAAAAAGTATTGTTCTTCAAATCAAAACTCACAATTACAAAATGCTTGAAGGATTAATCCCGATTGCATTAATTTTTAAAATTCATTACAAAGCAATGATGACTGCATTTGCTTCAAAACATGTCCAACATTCCCTAAAAGGAGAGACCTTTTTACTTCAAATCGATTTTTCATCATCAAATGCTATTATTGCCAAAACCATTCAATGGAAAGACATTACCTTACCAGAAAAATGGATCTTGGAAAAAGCTACCCAACTACAGCTCCCAAAACAACTAGAACCAAACACTAACTTGAATAACATAACCCAGTTCAAAGATGCTAGAGTCAAACTCACTTTCGACAGAAAATCAACTAGTTCATGATTTTTTGATGATGGTGCCTTTACATCCTCAAACATTGACATAAGAAGAGTCTCTAATGTTCCTTCTATCATTTATGCCCCTTACCATCCAGAGCAAGTTCAAAACACCCAAATACAATAGCCAAGGTATTCTACCTTAGATATACCTAGCTCTACTCTTCAAAAAGTTGACTACTATACAACTATACCAAAACTAGTATATGGAAGCCAACTTTCAAACCCTAAAGAAGAAACAAAACACATACTTGTCCGTTCTTCACTAACACCTTCTGAAGTTTACTAGAACATTGAAGCAGAAATCAATGCTTTGGAAAAATCTTTTCAAATTGACAAAAAATTTCTTTATGAAGATTTTTATTCAAAAAAGAATGAAACAAAAAAGATTTGGTTTTCAAACACTTCTTGAAAATAAGAAATGAAATCCAAGAAAAATATTATGATTTTTCCAACCATTTCAAAATTCAAATTAAATTTTTTTGATTGATTTGAAACATATGCAAAAGAAAATAATATTTCTTATCCTTTCAAAAAAGAAAAGAGTTCAAATCATTCAGACGGTCTGTTAATCCTATCACCACTACGAATAAGCTTCCTGAATGGTAGGTAGACAGTTAGATTATCTAATCAGGACATCCGCCTCTTAGGAAAATGTCTATCCCTTATGGTGAATATGAGATAGAAGCAGCACCTTACAAAAAAGTCCATAATGAGGAAAAAGAAAATGTCAAAAATCTCATTAGGTAAACTAATTTCTCAAATGCCCATCTTCACAACATAGGAAAATTGCTCATTAAGATAGAAAACTATATCCAGAAAATACCTGTTAGTACCTCAAGGCCTTATGAGTTTAGTAGTTCTTTAGACAAGAAGCTTAAGAACCCAATTTTCAAACCCTACCAAATTTCAAAAACTTCTTAACAATAGTTTCAAACTAGTAAACTTGAGTTTGTTCAAGCCATTAGAGACCAACTTAGTAGGATAGGTCAGATCTCCATCTCCAAGTCATCTAATCCAATGGTCCCTAACACTCTACAATCTCAACATAGAGCTGTTAGTGTCTCAGAACAAACCATATATACTTTTAAAGAAGAAGCTTTCAAATAGGAAGAAGTTCCCTAAGTAAATAGGTTGAGTTGGCAAAACCCTATTCCTAGGATTACAGCTCCAGATATAGGTTTAGAAAATAAACCTCATATTCTTACACAATCTAGGTTCAATGCCTCATCTATTTATGAATGGAATATAGATGGTATGTATGAATACAACATCCTTAACCTTCTCCAATAGATGACCATGGCAACCAATGCCTATAAACCCTAATAGGAACCACTAATAGAGCCATAGCTGAACTCTTTGTAGCTGGATTTTTTAGATAGCTTAAAGGATGGTGGGATTATCATTTATCCTTATACCAACAGCTAGAGATCTTACATTTTGCCAAAACCTTTGATGATGGAACTTCAATCCTAGATGAGAGAGGTAATACCATAAAAGATGCTTTGTGAACCCTTATCCTCATCATATCTCTTCATTTCATAGGAGATGCATCACACCTAAAAGACAAAAATTCTGAGCTCCTTAACAACCTTAGATGTAGGAGACTTAGTGACTTTTAAAACTATAAAAACACATTCCTTACTAGGATCATGTTTAGGGAAGATTCCAACCCGCCCTTTTGGAAAGAAAAATTCCTTGCAGGATTACCTAAAATCTTAGGTGAAAAAGTTAGGAATGTCATTAGACAAGCCTTTAGAAACTAGATCCCTTATGATCAGTTCACCTATAGAGAATTAATAAGTCTTACCCAAAAGGAAGGACTTAAGATATGGTAAGACTTGAAACTTCAAAAACAGCTCAAATAGGAGATGAGAAAAACTAGGCAAGAACTAGGAAACTTTTGCCAATAGTTTGATTATAATCCCATACATTCAAAACCAAAAACCTATAATAGTTAATGCAAAAACAAACCCTATAGGAAATTCAAATCTTCTTATAATAGGACATCTCAACCTAGGAATTAAACCTATTATAAGAAACCCACTTCTTCAAAAAAGGCCTCAAAATCCAATAAGAAGTCATATTGCAAACTAAAATTCACAACTAAGACTAGTCTTAAGGATGTTACTTGCTGTAAGTGTGGTGAGAAAGGTCATACTTCAAAATTTTATAGATTAGACACTAGGCTTCATAAACTTCAGTTAGAAAAAGATATCATAAATAAGATTTCAGCTCTTCTAATTGAGTCTTCCATGTCTGAGTTTTCTTTGTCTTTAGAAGATAGGGAATCCCTTCAAATAGATGAATTAGCAACCTCATCTTCTAATTTAAACACAAAGTCTAGTTCAAAAATAGATTATGAAGTAAATGGAAATTCAAAGTATATTAATATGCTGACAAAAAGCCAAAAAGCAATTCTTGAAGTTGTCAAGTATATTAATGACCTCAACCTTTAAAAGGAATGTTTAGATAAGCTTCTTAAGCCATTAGAAGAGAAGCCTATAGAAAAACCTTCCCTCTTACCTTCTACTAGTCCCTCTTACCTTCTACTAGTAAGAACACCTATGATTTTACAGCCATACTAGATAGAGGTAAGAAATCCAAAAAACTTGTTCTAACTGTTCAGGACCTTCAAAGAGAGATTAAAGAAATCAAATCAGAATTAAAAGATCTAAAACTTAGACAACAAAAGGATTCTAATTTAATCTAAAGTCTCATTTCAAAATAAGCCTCTGATTCAAATTCTGATTCTAGTTCAAATGATCACATAGAAAATTATGAACTATAAAAACTGGATAATTTGGAAAAGTTTATAGAGATTCTAGATAATTTTATAAATGTTTTGAGAGAAATAACTTCTCAAAAATATTTAATTTAAATTAAAATTATTTTTTCAATTGACTTTCAATTGCAAATAATGCATTGTTTGATATAGAAGCATATCTCAATTGTATCAACTACAATTTGGTTCTAAAAGGATATCATTTTGAAACAAAAGAAAAACTTATTACTGCGAACAATTCAAAATTAACTATTGGAGGGAAAATGTAAGCCTCTATAGTTGATGGAAACATTACATTAAAAAATATTTTTCTTTTACCAAAAGACCTTCATCAGATGGTTATATTAGAGATTCCTTTCATAAATTTGATTACCCCCTATAAAGTCACTGATGATGGAATTGTTTTCAAATCAAGAAATTCAAAAATTATTTTCCCTTTACTTGAAAAACTAAAGAAAAGAAATCTCAATCTTACAAAAGCAAATTCAATTTATAATTTTGAGATTAATTCTTTGATAAAAGGGAAAACTAGCATCTAATGCATCTTAGGCAAGATGTCCATTTTCAAAAGATTCAAAAACAAATTCAAACTGATTTTGTTAAAAACAAAATCACAATTTTTTAAAATAAATTTGTTCTAATCTTCCAAATGCTTTTTGGGATAGAAAATAACACATCATTGATTTGCCCTATGAAAAAGATTTTATGAAAGACAAATTCCAACCAAAGCCAGACTTATTCAAATGAATAAATCTCTATAACAACATTATAGAGAGGAAATTCAAGATTTAGAGTCGAAGGGCTTAATTTCAAAATCTAGATCACCTTGGTCTTGTGCAACTTTCTATGTTAACAAAAATAGTGAGATAGAAAGAGAAACACCTAGATTAGTAATCAATTACAAACCTTTAAACAAAGCCTTTAGATGGATTAGGTACCTTATACCCAACAAAAAAGACTTGCTTCAAAAGCTTCATTATGCTTTCTTGTTTTCAAAATTCAACATGAAATTAGGATTTTGGAAAATTCAAATTCATCCTGATCATAGGTATAGAATTGCATTCATAGTCCCTTTTGGATGGTATGAGTGGAATGTCATGCCTTTTGGCTTGAAAAATGCTCTCTCGGATTTCTAAAGGATTATGAATGACATTTTTAATCCTTATTCAAAATTTTGTATTGTTTACATTGATGATGTTATGATTTTTTCAAACTCTATTAAACAACATTTCAAACATCTCCAAAAATTTTTTCATATTGCTAAGGAAAATGGTTTAGTGGTTTCAAAATCAAAGATTTCTCTTTTTTAAACTCGTGTAAGATTTTTGGGCCATTACATAACCTAAGGAACTATCACACCTATTGGGAGATCCCTTGCATTTGCATCTAAGTTTCCTAACAAAATCTTAGGTAAAATCCAATTGTAAAGATTCCTAGGAAGTCTGAATTATGTTTTAGATTTCTGCCTAAACATTAGCCACCTAGCAAAACCATTGCATGAAAGGTTAAAAAAGAACTAGTACCTTGGTTAGACTAGCATACTAGGGTTGTTCAAACTATTAAAAAACAAGTTTTTGAAATTCTATATCTGTATCTAATCGATCCTTTAGCTCTAAAGATTGTAAAGACAGGTGCATCAAATATAAGATATAGAGGAATTTTGAAACAAGTTCAAAATGGGTGGGAATGCATAGTCCAGTTCACCTCTGCACATTAGAATGATTGCTAAAAGAATTATTCAATTATTAAGAAAGAAATTCTTTCAATTGTTCTATGCATTTCAAAATGATCTTTTAAATCAAAAATTTCTTTTGAGAATTGATTGTAAATCAGCAAAAGAAGTTTTACAAAAAGATGATCAAAATTTGGCTTCAAAACAGATTTTTTCCAGTCCATTCTATATTTGATTTTGATATTAAATATATTAAAGGAGATATAAACTCAATTCTGGATTTTCTAACTCGTGAATTCCTTTAAAACAAGTAGCAATGCCCAAAAAATCCAAAGACAAGGGCAAAGCCCCACAACTTCAAATAATAAGGATAAGGCCAAACCCCAAATCTCTTTAAACACCAACCTAAACACTTCAAACATTACTATTTCAAACAAACCTTCTTCAGCCCAATTAGTAAAATCCTGGATGGATATCATCCTTGAAGAAGAACAAATTAAAGCTTAAAGCTTTTAGTCTTAGATTCAAAAATGGGTTAAGCAATTGACCCAATCGCCAAAATTCCTTTTAGCATTTCAAAAATCTTAGGCCTCCCAAGCCTCCTCTTCAAAGACCTCTCCAGTATCCTCTTCTAAGGCCAAAGGTAAAGGTAAAATTTCAAACCCTATTTCAAAATCAGAGATTATAGATTTTCCTCTCAAAACCCACCTCAAAATATTTTTAAACCAAATACTTAAGAAATTGTTTTATCATAGAAAAAATAGTTTTTCAAAACAAATGAGACTTAGAAAAAATCCATTGTCAAACCATTTTAAAAATGGAAGAAGGATTCTATCATCAGGATCCATTCAAAGCAGCTGCAAATATCTTTCCAACGGGATGGTTTTTCAAACTTTGGGGCAAATCCAACTCCCAATCCTATTACCAAGCTATTTTAAAAATCACTAGCTCAACCACATTTAAACATTTCAAGAAAGACAAAAACCATCCAGATCCAGCATACTCCATATGTACCATTCAAAAAACCATCCACCCCGTAGAATGGGGAAAAAACTTATCTGCTCTCAAACCTTTTCATGCATACCTCTATACTAGAGTTAACCATTACTATGGTTTCAATTACTAGGACTATCAACAAGCATGGTATGACTCCTTTTTCCTTCTAAACCATAAACATAGTCATTCTTGGCTATTTTATTTTGACAGGAACTTTCAAACCTATAACCTACCTTCTAGTTCATTCAATGGTGGAACCACTTTTGGAACCTATTAGAAACTTTGATTCCTAAAGTAAAACCTTGTTATGAACTATTCAAAACCAATTTCAAACCAATTCCTATAGAAAAGAGATTTAACCATTTTCTTCTTTTTCTATTCAAAATTCTTCCTTCTATTGGTATGTATTTGGTATTTTGCTTACCACCAAACCCAGGATCGATAATTCAATCACATCAAAAGATATAAAGTGAAATGATGGGATTCTTTCAACAATAAGGTGACAACCACCAAAGTTCAAAATTGGCTAGTTAAAACAACCATATTCAGTGGCCAAAAGAAACAACAACCTTTTTGGCACAAAAATCCTTTGTTCTTCCAAAATTAGCAGTAGCTCAATCCGAGGATGAGTTTTTTTAGATAGTTCGATAAATCATGGAAAACAGATCAACCTCTTCAAAACCAAGCTCTTCAAAAGCAGCCTCTTCCTTAAGTTCAAGTTCAATCTCCTTTAACCCTATTATTGATTTAGGAGATAATAATAAAGATGATTGTTTTGGTATTCTACCACCAATAAAATAGGTAGATTTCAAAATTTCAAAATTTTAATTATTGTAAAAAGGTTTTCTACTATCTATTAAAGGTAGATGTAAAAAAAAAAAAGTATTTTACTTTTTTGTTGACAATGGAAAATAACAATAACTCCACTAATTCAAATAGTATGACAACTTTAGAAAAATAATATGACTTAAAGCATCCACAGTTTTAGGCATGTGAAGCCATAGGTCTAAACATGTGAAACAACAGGTCACCTTTTAAGAAGAAAAACTCCGAAGGTCATATCTTTCAAAGGACCTATGGACTTTCAAAATTTGCATGACTACCATTCAAATACCTATATAAAAGGGCAGCTGTTTCCATTCAAAAGACAGAGAATTATTCTATAAGATTAGATTTAAAAAGCTTATGGGTTAAGCACTTACTCTATAAATCTTTAGCTTTCTTGAATTCCTGTTCATACTTTCAAACTTGTATCCCTTTTAAACCTTCAAACCTGTATCTCTATAATCTATAGATATCAAATACATTTGTAAATTATATTTTTAAACATAAATATTTCAAGGTATATTTTATTCAAACTCTTTATTTTTTGCATCTACTTTTCAAACCATAAGTAACATGAGTATGTTTTGTGGTTGCTCTTTTGTTGAATAGGGATCCTACACATCAAAAACTGTGAAATTTTTTTGTTTGTTTAATTTTCTTGAGTACATTCATCACTATTGGCACCCTTAGATTCTTGGTGTCGTTGGAATTAGTGATGAATGTACACAAAAACAAATAAACAAATAAACAAATTTTACCATTTTTGATGTTCAGGATCCTTACTGAAGAAAAGGGCAAGCACAAAGAATACTCCTGTTACTTATGGTTTGAAAAGTAGATGCTGAAAATAAAGAGTTTGAATAAAATATACCTTGAATATATTTATGTTTGAAAATATAATTTACAAATATATTTGATATCTATAAAATATAGAGATATAAATTTAAAGGTTTGAAAGGGATACAAGTTTGAAAGTATAAACAAGAATTCAAGAAAGCTAAAGATTTATAAAGGAAGTGCTTAACTCATAAGCTTCCTAAATCTAAGCTTGTAAAAGAATTATCTGTCTTCTGAATGGAAAGAGTTGCCCTTTTATTGAGGTGTTTGAATGGCAGTCTTGCAATTTTTGAAAGTTTATGGGTCCTTTGAAAGTTTGTGGGTCCTTTGAAAGATAAGACCTTTGGAGTTTTTCTTCTAAAAAGGAGACTTATAGCTTTACAAGTCTAGACTTATAGCTTTACATGCTTGAAACTGTGGATGTTTTAAGTTAGATCATTTTTTTGAAGTTGTCATACTATTTGAATTAGTGGAGTTACTATTATTTTCCACTATCAGCAAAAAGTAAAATATATATATATTTTTTACATCTATCTTTAATAGATGATAGAAAACCATTTTACAATAGTTAAAATTTTAAAATTTTGAAATCTACCTATTTTATTAGCAGTAGAATGCCAAAACAATCATCTTCATTATTATCTCCTAAATCAATAATAGGTTCAGAGGAGCTTGAACTCGAGGAAGAGGTTGCTTTTGAAAAGCTTGGTTTTGAAGAGGTTGATCTATTTTCCATGATCTATTGGACCATATGAAAAAGCTCATCATTAGATTGAGCTGCTGCTAATTTTGGAAGAAGAAAGGATTTTTGTGCTAAAAAGGTTGTTGTTTCTTTTAGGCACTAAATATGGTTGTTCTTCATTAGCTAGTTTTGAACTTTGGTGATTGTCACCTTATTGTTGAAAGAATCCCACCATTTGACTTTATATCTTCTGATGAGATTGATTATCGCTCTTGGGTTTGGTAGTAAGGAAAATACCAAATACATACCATGGAAGGAAGAATTTTGAATAGAAAAGAAGAAAAGAGTTAAATCTCTTTTCAATTGGAGTTGGTTGGAAATTGGTTTTGAATAGTTCATAACAAGGTTTTACTTTAGGAATCAAAGCTTCTGGTAGGTTTCTAAAGTGGTTCTACTATTGAATGAACCAGTAAGGTAGTTTATGGGTTTGAAAGTTCCTATCAAAATAAAATAGCCAAGAATGACTATGTTTATGGTTTTGAAGGAAAAAGAAGTTATACCATGCTTGTTGATAGTCTCAGTAATTGAAACTATGGTAACGGTCAACTCCAGTATGGAGGTCTACAGGAAAAGGTTTGAGAGCAAATAAGTCTTTTCCCCATTTTGTAGGGTGGATGATTTTTTGAATGGTGCATGTGGAGTATGTTGGGCCTAGATGATTTTTGTCTTTTTTGAAATGTTTAAATGTGGCTGAGCTAGTGGTTTCCAAAATGGCTTGGTAATAGGATTGTGATTTGGATTTATCCTAAGGTTTGAAAAATCATCCTGTTAGAAAGATATTTGTAGCTACTTTGAATGGATCTTGATGATAGAATCCTTCTTCCATTGTTAAAATGGTTTAGAAATGGATTTTTCTAAATACTCATTTGTTTTGAGAAACTAATTTTTTGTGATAAAATAATTTCTTAAGTATTTGGTTTGAAAATATTTTGAGATGGGTTTTAAGAGGGAAAATCTATCATCTCGAATTTTGAAATAGGGTTTGAAATTTTACCTTTACCTTTGGCCTTAGAAGACGATACTAGAGAGCTCTTTGAAGAGGAGACCTGAGAATTTTAAAATGCCAAAAGGAATTCTGGTGATTGGGTTAATTGCTCAACCCATTTTTGAATTTGAGACTGAGAGCTTTGAGCTTTAGTTTATTCTTCTTCAAGGATGATATCCATCCAAGATTTTACTAGTTGGGTTGAAGAAGGTTTGTTTGAAATAATAATGTTTGAAGTGTTTGGGTTAGTGTTTGAAGAGGTTTGGTGATGCAAACAAGGAAGCATACAAAGGCAAGGATCTAATTCATCTTCCCAATGGTCCCATTACAAGAGCAAGAATGAAGAAATTCAAATAAGTGGTAAATGGGATGATTTAAGATTTATGGGATGGTCTTGCCACAATTCAAGAATGCAAGAATGAGTCATTCATTAAAACGGGGATTTAAGCCTCAAATCAAAGTTTGGTGACAATGATTTGAGTGAATGAAGGCCAAAATATGGAGAGTCAAGCTTTAAACATGGCCATGAGAAGAAATTGCATAAGTGTTGAAAGCTAAAAAAACATCACATTTGTAACAACAGAAGGTTGAAAGCTCGTTGTTGCTAGCATGACAGTGTTGCGAGCTTGACAGTGTTGTGAGTGGAACAAAAGTCTAGACAATGTAATTTGTTTTATTTTCTAAATTTGATTATTTTACTTCCATTTTTGATGTTTTTAGGCCTTAAACTTATCATATTTAGTAACCCAACTTAGTTATAACTTATTATTTGTTTAGGAATCAATTTCTAACTAGGAAACTTCAATCCTTGTCTAGGAAGATTTCCTAGTCCATAATTAACTCTAATTTAGGGTTGAGCCTCTATATAAACTCAACCATTTATGTAAAAATCAATTAAGTTTTTGATTAATAAAATTTAGTTCTCTTAAGAGTGTTATCTTTTGTTTTTGATTATTGCTTGAATCAAGTTCATACAATCAAAACTAATTACTTTGTACATATTTATTATAAGGTTCTCTTTCGCGAGTTGTATTGTGTCATAAAGATCATCATCCAAAGGTGATCATATTCCAAGGTGTTTTATCATGAGTAGGATTTGGGTAGCAGACTTGGGAAAACCTAATTTAGCTTTCTAAGGAGTTGCTTTTGAGTATAAAAATATCAGGTCTCAAGTTTAATATACTTGGGGTTCGTATCAGTTTGGTATCAGAGTTTAGGCTCTAAATTAAGTTATATCTTTCCTTTTTGTTTGTATTTTTTATTTTCCCCCATTTGTCTTCTATTTTTGTTTTTATTAAATTCCTTTATTTTCACTTTGTCAATTATATTTACTATTGTTTCAAGTCTAAAAATACCAAAAAAAAAATTTCCTAAATCGTTTTCTTTAGTCTTGTCTCCTTGTTTCCTATCTTTTCTATTATTTTTTTCCCTTTTCTATTCTTTGTGTATCGTTAAAATTCAAGTGTTAGGAGGTCAAATTCATTCATACTTACCTTAGGAACCAATTCAAATTCAAGAAGAAAGAAGTGGAGGATTCGTCCATCACAAGTTTGAAGATTTCAATTTGGTTTGGCTTCTTGTATTTGATCTTCAATTTCTTTGTTAATTTTCCTTTCAGATTATTGCTGTAATTATAAAAGAGAGAGAGAGAGAGAGAGAGAGAAAGAGAGAGAAATAAAGAAAGAATTGGCCAAAAAAAAATCTTGGCAAAATTAGAATTATATAGGAATATATAGTGTTTGTTTCAAATTTTCAGGTGGAAAGGAAATAGCAGATTGCTGAAATTTCAACCAATTCAAGGAGAATCAAAAAGGATTTCAGTTTTCAACAAGGAGTTGACCAAGTCTGGCATCCTTCCACAACAAGCTAGGAGTTGGTTTCTTATTCCTTATCAATTTCTGGTTTGACTTCCTACTTGCATTATAAGTTGTCTTCTATTATTTATGTCCAATTAGGTTTCCTAATACAATTAGGATTCCTATATTGTTTTCCTAATTCTATTAGGATTTCAACTTTGTTTTCCAACTTCAATTTGGATTTCTAATTTTTCTTTTCTAAGTCAAATTCTAAATTTTTCCTAGTCCAATTAGGATTCTTATTTTCCTAGTGTCATTAGGATTTTTAGTTTCTTATTTATTAAGTCTTTAAACCTTGAAATGTATTATTTACATTGTAATTTAGTAAAAATTGTATTAATTTGATTTTTTCAATTGATGTTGGCAAGAGATTGAGTGGGAAAAAGGCTAAGTGTGAGTACATCTAGAGAAAAGCCATTGATTGAGTGTAAACCTAAACACGAGTGAACTTGAGTAACAAAACTACTTGAGTGAAACATGTGAGGAAGTGAAGTGAGGAAGTTATTCTTTACTTTACTAACTTTAATTTGTAGCTTAAAGATGAGTGGAACTCAAGGGAATTTATGATGTGAAATAGATTAACTCTAAGCTATAATAGAGATGTTGCAAGCCATGAATAGAAAATATAGGGATATGATTGATAGAAACAAATGTTGAGCAAATGGACCAATTAGAAGCTTCAATCATAAGAGGACAACCACTAAATTTTCCTAGACAAGCTAGGCATGTACTAAGGTGAGTGCGGGATGAGATTAAAGATGATGATGAATCACTTGGTGATGTTGATGAAGAAGAAGAAGTAAGACCAAAGACTAGACAAGATAAGAACAATGGTGGAATAAAACTGAAAATTCCATCATTCCATGGAAGAATAGACCCTAGAGCATACTTGGATTGGGAAAAGAAGATTTAATTGGTGTTCAATTGCTATAACTACACCGAATCCAAGAAGTTGAAGCTTGCTGTGGCTATATTTGATGGGTATGCCATTACTTGGTGGGATGATACCAAGCAAAAGAGAAGAAGAAATAGAGAAAGACCCATAGAAGAATGGAGGGACTTAAAGGCAATCATAAGAAGAAGATTTATACCAAGTCACTACTATAGGGAGCTGTACGATCATCTACAAAACCTAACTCAAGGGTCTAAGAGTGTTGAAGAGTACTATAAAGAGATGAAGATAACGATGTTTCAAGCAAATGTGGAAAAAGATAATGAGGCTATAATGGTAAGGTTCCTCAATGGGTTGAACAAGGAGATTGCAAATGTGGTTAAGCTGCAACCATATATAGAGCTTGAAGATTTGCTTCATCTTGCTTTGAAGTTTAAAAAGCAATTGAAGAAGAAAGGCAATATGAATTGAGTCTTCTCTTCCTATTCTTCACCTTAGAGGAAAGATGACAAGGTTTATTCATCCAAACATAAGATCAATTTTAAGGAAGCTCCAAAGACACCTATCCCAAGTAAAGACAAAGGTAAATCTACTCCTTCTAGTTCTAGAAATATTAGATGCTTTAAATGTCAAAGCATAGGTCACTATAAGAAGGATTGTCCAAATAAAAGAACAATGATTATGCTTGATGGGGAGTACTATTCAGCTAGTGAAGAAGACACTGAAGAAGAAAGAATGCCACTGCTTAAAGATGCAAGTGAAGAAAAGGAGGAAAACTAACTTGAAATAGTCAAATGTGGGAGGTCTCTTGTTACAAGGAGATCATTGAACATATAAGTCCAACATGGTGATAATGTGCAACAAAGAGAAAATCTATTTCAAGCTAGATGCCTTGTAAAAGATAGAGTTTGTGATGTAATCATAGATGGGGGTAGTGTAACCAATGTAGCAAGCACCATGTTAGTTAAAAAGTTAGGGTTACAAACTACAAAACATCCTCACCCTTATAAACTGAAATAGCTTAATAATAATGGGGAAATTAAGGTGACAAAGCAAGTTTTAGGAGCTTTGAAGATAGGCTGATATAATTATGAGATTTTATTTGATGTTGTGCCTATGCAAGCAGGTCATCTATTATTAGGATGCCTTTGGCAATTTGATAGGAGGGTGATGTATTATGGCTACACCAATCACTACACTTTTGAGAAAGATGGAAGAAAGATAACTCTTGCATCATTTTCACCTAGAGAAATCAATGAGATTAAGCTGAAGAGAATTCAAAGGGAGAGAGAAAACAAGAGTGAAGAAAAGAGTGTGAGTGATGATGTGCCAAAAGAAAGAGAGAGTGCAAAAGAAAAAAGTGGCAAAAATCTTGACAAATGCAAGAGAGTGAGCTTAAGTGAGAATTCAAAAGAGGGAAAAGAAAAAAATGAGGGAAAAGAAATTGTTAAGAGTAAAAAGAAACATATGAGCTTTTATGCAAAGGAAGTGATATTAGGGAAGCTTGGTTTCTAAAGAAAAGTATACTTGTACTTATGTACAAGGGGCTTTATTTTAACACTAATGACCTTAATGTTTCCTTGCCTAATGTTTTTGTTTCTCTTTTATAGGAATTTGAGGATGTTTTTCCCAAAGAGATACCCGATGGATTGCCACCCATTAAGGGTGTTGAACATCAAATTAATTTTATTCTTAGTGCTTTGATTCCAAATAGGCCAACCCATAGAAGTAACTTCGAGGAGACAAAGGAGCTTTAAAGGCAAGTTAAGGAGTTGATTGCTAAAGGACATGTTAGAGGAATGTATGAGTCTATGTGCTGTGCCCATTTTGCTAGTACCTAAGAAAGATAGTTCTTAGCATATGTGTGTTGATTGCCTTGTAATTAATAACATTACGGTAAAGTATCACCATCCTATTCCTAGGTTAGATGATATGCTTAATGAGTTGCATGTTTAGCAAAATTGATTTGAAAAGTGGATATCACCAAATTAGGATGAAGGAAGGTGATGAATGGAAAATTGCCTTTAAAATAGAATTTAGTTTATACGAATGGTTAGTTATGCCTTTTGGCTTGACTAATGCACCTAGCACTTTTATGAGACTTATGAAACATGTTTTGAGAAATTTTATTAGTAAGTTTGTTATTATGCATTTTGATGATATTCTTATATATTCTAAAAGCATGGATGAACATTTAGAACATTTAAGGTGCGTGCTTAATGTGTTGAGAAAAGAAAAATTGTTAGTTAACCTTAAAAAGTGTTCTTTTTGTTTAAATAGGATTGTTTTCTTAGGATTTTTAGTTAATGCTCGAAGTGTTGAAGTCAATGAAAAAAAGGTAATTTCTATCAAATACTTGCCTATTCCTACATCGATAAGTGAGGTAAGAAGTTTTCATGGATTGGCTAATTTTTATAAATGACTTGTGAAAGATTTTAGCACCATAGTTGCACCTCTAATTGAGGTAATAAAAAAGAATTGTGTATTTAAAGGGGAAAAAGAATAAGAAGATGCATTTAACTCATTGAAAGATATACTATTGTAACAACCCATACCTTTGCTAGGAGTTTCGTGACAAATTGCTTGATTTTGGAGCTATTGTGACAAAATGTGTGCTTTCTTGAAATTTCAAATGCTATGTGAGATATGAGCAAGTGGCATGCTAAACTAGTTTTAATATGCATGATATGAATTATGAGCATAAAATAGGTGGTTTATATGAAGTGCATATGCATAAATTAATTTAATGCATATAAAGTGAATTTTCATGCACAAAGCGATTTTTTAAGCATAAAATAATTTTTATGAGCATTTTTAAAATATTTTAAATTAAATATTTTAGGGAAAATTTTAATGAAAATAAGAAACAAAAAATTTTATTTTTAATATGTTTTAATCAGCCCATAAATTGGATTAAAAATCTAATTTACCAAAAGCCCAAGACACCTAAGCACTCCTAACCCAGCTCATTCTTGTAATTTTGCACCCGAAACCCTAATAATGATCTAAAATTCAGCCTACCTTGTGTTTGGGTAGCCTCCATTCTGTTTTTAATTATGTTTTACATAATTTTTCTCTCAAAAATTCTCTATTGGCTGAAATTCACAAGGTACTTCCAAACCTTGTGATTTTGTGATCTTCCTTGTAAGTTTTCCTTTCCTTCCAAGTTAATTTTTGAATTTTATGAAACCAATTATGAGTAATCTTTTCTTTATTTTATTTGGCCTAGGTTTGTTTTTTGAGGGAGAAACCAATTTCCAACTGTGAATATATCTCTCTCTTCTCAAATCCATCAAAGGTGAACCCTAAAACCTAAAAGTTGGAATTTTCATGCATACATGCATCAGGGAGAGGGGGGGGGGGGGCGAGTGATTTGTTATGTTTTTTTTTTCCTAAACTAATTTTTGTGATGTTTACATGAAAAATATTAGTTTAAATCATGCATTTACATATTACTGTAATGGTCGAAAAAGTATGAAAAATAAGAAAAACTCATGGTTTCCATGGTTATGGTGGATTCAACCAATATTGGGATTTTGATCCTAAGGCCTATAATTTTTGTAAGGTATATTTTAGTGATTGTTGATATGTGTCTATGAATGATACATGATTTAATTGTATGATGATTGAAGTAGTAACTATAGGAAACTCCTATAATGGTTCAGCTTTGCCTAAGGTTTCTAAAACCCTAATTGACATGTTTCGCTAATATGTGTACATAGTTAAGTGGTAAGTGAATTGAGTTTTATGATATGTTAATTGAATTAATGATCCTAATTTGTGTATGAGATTGATTGTATGATTCGGACCAAAGGAGACAAGCATGACTCTTTTAAGGTTTACTTGTTAAGTTGATATATATGGAAAGTATTAAATGTACCAAGTTGGAAGTTAAATTAAATTGATATTAAGATTATGATTTGGTGTGTTTGGCTTTAGAAAAGTCTTGTTATGAACTATTATGTGAATCCATGTGAGCCTAAGAAGGCCAAGTGTGCAAAACTTAAAATTCAATATGTTATGTACAAGTGATGAGTGCACTTCTACGTGCAACTCCAAATATATGTGAATGATATATGTGCATGAGGTACTTATGGGATAGTATAGTATGATGTTAAGCTAATACTAAGTATTGAATTATAATGTTATGTTAGAGCTTGGCAATTATTAGAAGTGCAAGGGCTATGAGCATTAGTAGCTAAGGAACCATAAGGTGAGTAAACATTATGTTCATGTTACAAGTACAAGTTATCATGATATGTGAACCTTTAAGATTTTTAAAATCCAAGTTCCTTTCTATCATAAATTATAATTATATGATTTCTTTGTTAAGCTTGGGTTACCAAAGAACATTTGGTCCAAAACTATTATTGTCTATCCAAGGATAAGAAAAAAGCCTTTGTGATTGTTGCTTTACCTTACATTCTTTTTGGAACCTCACTGTTGTTTATCCTTTGTTCAATAAGCTAAACTGTAACAACTCACGCCTACCCTAGGAGTTTAGTGACAAATTTCTTGAACTTAGAGCTATTATGACAAAATGTGTGCTTTTATGAAAATTCACGTGTTAAGTGATTGATAAGTATATGACATGTTAGATTAGTTATAATATACACAATATGAATTACTATAGTGAAATAAGTGATTTATATGAAGTGCATGAGTATAAAATAATTTATTACACATAAAATGAATTTTCATGCAAAAAGCAATTTTTAAGCATAAAATAATTTTTATGAGTATTTTTAAAATATTTTTAAATAAATATTTTAGGGAAAATTTCAAGGAAAATAATAAAAAAATTATTTTAAATAACCTACAGTCAGCCCATAAATTAAATAAAAGGCCCAATTTCTCAAAAGCCTACTATACCAAAACACTCATAACCTAGCTCATTAAGGGTAAACTTGGAAATTGCCCAAAACCCTAAATATTTAAATTAAATTTTGCCCAACCTTAAGGGAGACAGTCACCATTTTGTTTTCTATCATATTTCTAGTAGAAAATTCTCTAAAAAATATTCTCTCAATCAAAATTCACAAGATATTTTCAAACCTTATAATTTCGCAACCGTGTTCGTAAGTTTTTCTCTCCTTTCAAATTACTATTTGATTTCTATGAAACTAATCATGAGAAAATTATTTTGGGCTATCTATTTACTGTATTTTTCTTGATAAATTCAACCTAGGTGGAATTTTGAAAGAGAAATCAATTTTTCCACTGAAAACACAAACCTTTCTTCGCGAATCCTCCAAAGGTAAATCCTAAAACTCAAAATTTGAAATTTCATACATAAACACAAGGGGGGCTACTAATTTGCACATATTTATATTATAAACTAATTTTTATTGTGTTTAGATGAAAAATATTGATTTAAATCATATTTTTGTATGTTATTGTAATGATAAGAAAATACCTATGTAACAACCCACATTTGCCCTAGGAGTTTTTGTGACAAATTGCTTGAATTTAGAGTTGTTGCGACAAAATATGTGGTTTTATGGAAATTTATGTGTGACATGATTTATGAGTTTGGGGCATGTTAAATTAATTTTAATATGTCTAATATGAATTATTGTTGTGAAATAAATGATTTGAATAAAATGCATTAGCATGAAATAATTTATTTTTTGTAAAATAAATTTTCATGCAAAAAGACGATTTTAAGCATAAAAATAATTTTATGAGTATTTTAAAATAATTTTTAAATAAATGTTTTGGGGAGGAATTTTACAAAAAAAAATAAGAAAAATATTTAATTTTAATTACCTATAATTAGCCCTAAATTAATTAAAAAGCCCAAATACCCTAAAACCCACTACACTAAAACACTCATAACCTAGCTCATTAAGGGTAAACTTAGAAATTTCACCCAAAACGCTAATATATAAGCAAAATTTCAGACCCCATTAGTTTAGATAGTAGCCACACTCTGTTATTCCAGTATTTTCATAGAAAATTCTGCCAAAATAATTCTCTCTACCGAAATTAAGAAAACTCCTTTCAATTTTGTGATTTCTCGCCCGTAATCGTAAGTTTTCTTCTTTTTCAATTCCTTAACTGATTTCTATGAAATAAATTATGAGAAACTATTTTGAACTAGTTGTTTACTAATTTTTATAGATTTAATTATGTTTGGGTGAGTTTTTGAGAGAGAAAATTAATTCTCTACCGAAAACACAAATCTTTCTGCGAGATTTCTCCAAAGGTGAATTTTGTAACTCAAAATTCAAATTTTTATGCATAGACTATATCAAGGGGGGGGGGGGGGTGATTCCTACATGAATAATTTCTAAACTAATTTTTGATGTGTTTTGATGAAAAATACTAGATTAAATTATATTTTTCCATATTTCTGCGATGACCGAAAAGTTTCAGAAAATAAAAGAATTTAAGGTTCTTGTGCTAAAACTTAGAAGTTGGAAAATTCTATGATTTCTTGAACATGTGGTTGCCGATTTGTGTATGGATGGATTCTAAACTCATATTTGTTTTATTTAGATGAAAAATGATGATTTAAATCATGTGTTTATATATTATTGTAATGATCAGAAAGCGCGAAAAGCGCGAAAACTCATGATTTTTACCCTAAGCCTTAAAACTTGGAATTTTTTTATAATTATTATTTATGGCTGCCAAATCATATATGAAGATGTTATAAACTGATATTTTTCTATGATTGAATGAAAAATAATGGTTTAAACCACCTGTTTACATATTACTGTAATGACAGGAAAATACAGAAAATAAGAAAACTTATGGTTTTGCATCCTAAAACCCAAAATTTGAATTTTCATGTATGAAACATACCTATTACTATTGATTCATGTAGATTAATGTTTTAAAATGATTTTTGTTGTGTTTACATGAAAAATCTTGATTCAAACCATGTTTTTATATATTATTGTAATAGACGGAAAGTGCGAAAAGCAAGAAAAATTCAGTTTTTCCCTTGATGATGTATTTGGCCTACCATGGGATTTTTATCCCAATGTCTATAATTTTTATGCAATGTATTTTGATGATTATTGACATGTATGTATGTATGATAAATGATAAAATTGCATGTTAGTTGAAGGAATGACCCTAGACAAGCTTTAAGGCACTTTGGTATACTTAAGGTATCTTAACCTTATGTTGTGATTAGAATGTAAATGTGATTGGGAAATGTGGAACTAGATGTTATGATGACTTGATAATGAATAAATGGTCTTGAGTTGATGAAGTGATTGATTGAATGAATGGATCATAAGAGTTAAGCATGACACTCGAAAGGTTATTTGTCAAGTTGACATGTATGGATGTGTTAAGTATAGTAAGATGATTGTTAAAATTAATTGATATTAAGATAACGATATTATGATGACCTTAGAAAGGTATTGACATGATTATAATGTGTTTTCATGTGAACTTATCAGGGCTAAGTGTGTAAGACTTTTAAAGTCAACATGTTATGTGCAAATGATGAGTATACTTATACATGCAACTCTAAGTGTATGTGAATGCTATATTGCATAGGGTAGTTATGGGATAGGAGCATCATGACTAAATAAATACTAAGTATTAAACTAAATATTATATTAGAGTTTGAGGAGCTTTAGAAGTGCAAAGGGACTACGTATATTAGGAGCAAAGGAACCCTAAGGTGAGTAAACATCGTATTCATTCTACAAGTGTGAGTAAATGCCATGTTTATGTTATAAGTGTAAACAACATTATGTTGTGTTATAAGAATGTGATATATTATTATGTAAGCCTTTGTGATCTTTGAAACCCAAGCTCCCTTTATCCAAAAATTTAATTAAGTGATTTCTTTGTAAAACTTGGGTTGCCAAAGGACATTTGGTCTAAAACTATTTTGCTTATCTGATGAGAATTTCTTGTTATTATTATCCTAACTTATATTCTTTCTGAGAGTACACTATTCTTATATCTTTTGTTCCAAATAATAAACTGCTATTTCTATTGGGATACATGTTATTGATAGCTTAAATGTTATTGTTACATATGATTACCATAAGCTCTTGCTATGGTACCTTTAACCCTTTTTTATGCAGAAATCCTCGTATCGATGTGAGTAATCATCAGCTATGTGCTCCTCGTATTGATGCGAGTAATCATCAGCTATGTGCTCCTTGTACTGATGCGAGTAATTATCAACTATGTGTTCAAGTGATTATGGCAATAGCCTTCACTCTATGTGTTATATGTTCAAGTGATTATGGCAATAGCCTTCACTCTATGTGTTTGAGTGATTATGGCAGTAGCCTTCACTCTATGTGTTATAAATGTGATTTTTGCAAACCTTTCTAAATTGCAAACTATGAATGATGAACTATAAGTTATGAGCTTTGACCCCTCTCTAAGGGATATGTGTTATTGTACAATCCCTATTGTTTACTCATTGAGATCATCTATCTCACCCTTTTTCTTTGTGTGGTTCTAGGTGAGCATTATGAGGAGGCAAGGTGATGCCTCAAGCATCCTACTTCGCTTAGGGAATTCCTTGTCCAAGAAAATTAGTTTAATATGTCATGAAGAGTTATTTTGAAATGTTATCCTTTGAGGTTTTAATTGAATTCTAAATATTATTTCCTTATGGATTATGTTTAAATTATATTTTAATTATGCTTCCACAACTTAAGGTTTAAAAAAAAAAAAAAAGGGGTTTATTTAAGTTAATGTAAAAGGTTTTTGGTATGATCCTAGGTAGTATTTGTATAAGTATAAGTGGGTTTTACGGACGTGGGTGACCTTATATCTCCCCATGTTCTAGGACCGTCATGTCGCCAAAGTTGGGATGTGACAACCGAAAAGTAAGAGAACTCATGATTTTCACTTTAAACCCTAAAATTGAAATTTTCATGCATATGGATTACCTATGGCTACCAATTCCTATATGTTGATGTTCTAAAATGATTTTTGTCATGTTTACATGGAAAATGTTAGTTTAAGTTATGTGTTTAAATATTACTGTAATAATTGGAAAGCACAGAAAACATGAAAGATTCATGGTTTTCATCCTAGAACCTAAAGTTAGAAAATTTTCATGCATATATATTTATATAGTTGCCAATTCATATATATAAATATTCTAAAATAATTTTTTCCATGTTTACATGAAAAATATTGATTTAAATCATGTGTTTGCATATTATTGTAATTAACAGAAAGTGCAAAAAGTAAGAAAGTTCATGATCTTCCTTGATTGTATAATTTGGCCTACATTAGGTATTCAATCCCAATGTCTATAATTTTTATATGATAATTTTAATGATTATTAACATGTATACATGAATGATAAATGATTTAATTCATGTTGATTGAAGGAATAACTCTAGACAAGTCTAGAGACAATAGGGTATACTTAGAGTTTTCTAACCCTATTTGTATGATGTGATTAATATGTGTATATGATTAAGTGATATGGGAAATAAGTTTTATGATGAGTTAATGATCTTAAATGGATGATGAGATTGATTATATAAATTGGTCATAAGAGATTAGCATGATACTTGGAAGGTTACTTGTTAAGTTAATATATATGGAAGGTGTTAAGTGTACTAAGTTGAATGTTAAATTGAATTGATATTAAGATCATGATATATTGTGTTTGACTTTACAAAAGTCATAATATGGGTTACAATGTGATTTCATATGGGCTTATAAAGGCAAAGCATGCAAGACTTTGAAAGTCAACATGTTATGTGCAAGTGATGAGTACACTTCTATGTGCAACTCCAAGTGTATGTGAATATTATATGTGCATGGGGTAGTTATGGGATAGGATAGCATGATGTTAAATGAATACTAAGGATTGAATTTAATATTATGTTAGAGCTTAAAGAGTAGTAAAAGTTTAAAAAAGGGCTACAAGTACTAGGAGCAAAGGAATCAAAAGGTGAGTAAACATTATATTCATGTTACAAGTACAAGCTATCATGTTATGTGAACTTTTAAGATTCTTGAAACCCAAGTTCCTTTCCATTTTCAAATATGATTATATGATTTCTTTATTAAGCTTGGGTTGCCAAAGGACAATTAGTCCAAAACCATTTTGATTATTCAATAATAACAAAGAACCTTTGTAATTGTTGCCTTACCTTATTTTCTTTCTAGAACCACACTATTATTTATCTTTTGTTCAATAAGTTAAACTACTATTGCTATTGTGCTACATATTATTGCTTTCTTAAGTGCTATTATTATAAGTGATTACCATTAGCTCTAGCTATGGTACCTATGAACCTTTTATGTAGAAATCCTCATACTAATGTGGGTAATCATTGGAACCTATACACATGGTCTTAACCCAATAGATAGGGGCATAGTGTCCACCTCAGCTAGAAGGGGCGGTTTTAGTAGTAGGGATTGATTAGTTTCATGACTCTTTACAAGTTGTAAGTTAGGAGTTGGAATTTGGCTTGAGCCCACCTCTCTTCAATGTATGCGAGTGAATTGAGCAGGGTCTTCACTCATGAGTGAATTGAGCAGGGTCTTCACTCATAAGTAATAAGTGTGATTTCTGTGGACTTTATTAAATTGCAAACTGTGAGTGGTGAATTACAAATCATTATGAGCCCTTTCTAAGGGATATATGTTATTGTATGAGTTATATTGTTTACCTATTAAGATCATCTATCTCACCCTTTTTCTTTGTGTGGTTCTAGGTGAGCATTATGAGGAGGCAAGGTGATCGCCCAAGTAACCTACTCTGCTTGGGAAATTTTCTTATCAAAGTTTATTATCATGCTATAAAATGATGAGTCTCTAGACACTCTAGGGGTCCTTATTGTGGGAGTTTATATTTGGAATATATTATTTATTTAATTTATTTGGAGTCTTAAATGTTCTTTTCATATGTATTATATTTAAAGTATTTTAATACTATGCTTCTGCTAGTCAAAGTTTTCCTTATTATTGGATAACCAAGTTAATGCATGAGGTTTTGATAAGATCTTAGGCAATGTTTATATGTTGATGAGTGGGCTCTATGGGCATGGGTGACCTTATGTCTCCCTATGTTTTAGGACCAACATATCTCTGAAATTGAGATGTGACATAAACTTCTATTGCTACTATTATACATGTGATTATATTCTTTAATGCTATTGCTACAAGTGATTGCTATTAGCTTTGGCTATGGTACCTATGAACCCTTATATGTAGAAATTTTCATATTGATGCAGGAAATCATTAGAACTTGTGCATATGGTCTTAACTCGATAGATAGGAGTAGTGTATCCACCTCAGCTAGAAGGGACGGTTCTAGCTATAGAGCCTGATCAGCTTCACGCTTCTTTATAAGTTGGGAGTTGGAATTTGGTATGATGCCACATCTCCCTTTTTATGCTCGAGTGAATAAGGCAAAGGCCATCACTTTATAAGTTATAAGTTAAAAGTTTAATTTCTACGAAACTTGCTAAATTGCAAACTTCGAATTATGAACTATGAACTACGAAGCCTTCTATAGGGATATGTGTTATTGTACAAGTTATATTGTTTACTCATTGAGATCATCTATTTCTCCGATTTTCTTGTGTGGTTCCAGGTGAGCATTTTGAGGAGACAAGGTGATAGCTCAAGAAATCTACTCCATTTAGGAGATTTCCTTGTCTAAGTCATTTTACATACTATGATATGGAGAGTCACTTTTAGATGCTTTGGGAGTTTTGGTTTTGGAACATTATAAATTTAATGATGAATTTGGAGTCTTAATTGTTCTTTTTCTTATGGATTATATTCAAGGTATTTTTAAACTATTCTTCCATTAATTAAGGATTTCCTTTATTATTAGTTATTCAAGTTGATGTATGAGATTTTCGTATGATCCTAAGTAGTGTTTAACCATGCATGAGTGGGTTCTACAGGTGTCGGTGACTTTATGTCTTCCCATGTTCTAAGACTATCATATCTCAAAAGTTGGGATGTGATAAAGTTGGTATCAGAGCTGTAGTTTTAGGTCTAGTTTAGACTTGTCTATTTATTGGATTGATTAAGTATAATCCTAGAGCATAGGGATTTTCCTTTCATGTCAATTACAGTCTATCGCTAGTATAGTTCTACGAAGTCCTAATAAACTATAGTACTCCTTGTTACTATTCTATATGCCTTATGATTCTCTTATCAAATCACCAAGAAGAGTACCTTTGCTAGAGAACCGTGGCCTAGAGCACCTTGCGTGCCATGCAAGAGGACCTAGCCAGAGAAGTTCAAGAAGGCCGTGCCTTTAATCCATCTCAAGAAAGAAAAGATTCTTGATGAGGAGGAACCTGTGGAGTGTTTAGATTATAACTAGATTCAGAATAAGATTCAAAGGTTAGAAAGAGACTGCTCAAACCTGATGAAGAAAAATTGACATTTGAGGTCCTTAGTACATACTTTGAGAGAGGATGTGGAATAGAGTAAGGCTAGATTTGTTAAGCAGATAGGGGACTACGCACCTAGGGATTCCTATAGGATTTGTGGTAAGGATGGGCATACTAGCTCTGTATGCTCTCTTAACCACTACTCACCATCTAGATCCTTGTCTTTGATTGGTCGCAAGTTGGATAAAGATCTCTTTTGCTATTAATGTGGTGGCATTAGTCATATTGCTCTTGATTGCCTTCCTAATGATCATTTGCTATTCGACCCTGGAAGCTACTGATGTTTTCCTTGATGAGGGACACAATTGAGACTCGAGCTAGCAGTTGGTAACTATTAGCCTAGTGGCATAGGACTTGTATGATATGAATGACATTATATGACTACTTAGCTGTTTGGATTAGGTTATATTCTTTTTCTATTGCCTATAAGATGATTGACTTTAATATGATAAGAGAGTTCATTACGCTATAAATTATGTGTTACATGATAATGATACATAATACGTGCCATGATATGTGATATATGTAATATAATATGTGCCTTATGATGTGATACTATATGATGTGTGCTCATGTTAAATGCATGGTAAGTATGATAATTTTGATAATGGTGTTAAATGGGTTAGAAAAGAGTTAGCACTAAATACTTTTACCTGTTATAGCAGAATGCCTCCTGAAAGAAGGTCTATACAATTGCTCGACCTGTTAGGGCAAATGAGAATATGATATTAGATACTGCTTTAAATGTTGCCTTTGCACCAGTGAGGTCAAGAAAGAGGTCTAACTCAAGAGTACTAACCATGGGCTCTAGTGAGTAAGCCTCTTCACAAGAGGTTCAATCTATGCATGAAAAGATGAAGGACTTATGCAAAGAATTAGATGAACTAGGGCTCAAAGGTGAGAAGTGCCGCCAATGCAAGAGGAGAATGGAGATCTGCCTCCCATAGTAATGGCACCCATAAGGAAGGAAAGGTAGTGGCTACTCGATAAGGGAATGACTGTGCCAAAATTCAAGAAGTTATAACCACCTACCTTTTATAGTGAGGAGGGTGATAGCCCTCATAAATTTTTAGACGAGATGGACAAGCTAGTCCATTAACTATTTTGCTCTGATGCTTGAGTGATTGAGTTGGAAGTAAAATATGTATTTAAGGATTGTGAGGTAGACATTAATGGATGAAAACTTCCAATAGAGTTGCTAAAACTTGATGTACTAGAATTTGATGTGATCTTAGGCATGGATTGGCTATATGAGCATGGAACTTGTATTAACTATAGAGATAAGCAAGTAGAATTTCAAACTAAGGATAGGGGGAAATTTGTATATCAAGGAGATAAGAATAAGAACCCTCTGAGTTTTATATCAGCTTTGGAAGCTAGAAGGATGTTAAGGAAAGGGTGTCAAGCATACTTAGCTCACGTAGTCAATACCAATAAGGAAGTCACCATTCATGGTAAGAGCATACTAGTGATAGATGAGTTCATGGATGTCTTTCCAAAAGATCTACCTAGAATACCACTAGATCATGAGATCGAGTTTAGCATTGAACTACTACTGGGCATGCAAGCCATATCGACACCACCATATTGTATGGCACCAGCAGAGTTGAAAGAGTTAAAGACATAACTGTACGATCTACTCAATAAGGGTTTCATCCAATCGAGTAGCTCACCATGGGGCACTCCAGTGCTATTTGTGAAAAAGAAAGATGACTCGTTCCATATGTGTAGCGATTACCGTAAGCTAAATAAGGTCATCATGAAGGACAAGTATCCTTTGCCAAGGATAGATGATCTATTCAATCAATTACAAAGAGCAAGTTAATTCTCTAAGATTGACATAAGGTCCGATTATCATCAGCTAAATATCCATAGAGAAGACATCACTGCTTTCCATATAAGATATGGTCACTATGAGTTCATGGTCCTACCGTTTGGTTTGACAAATGCTTCGGCTGCTTTCATGGACTTGATAAACTGAGTGTTCAAGTCATTTCTCGATAAGTTCATAATCATTTTCATCAATGACATCCTAATTTACTCTAAGAGTAAAGAGGAATATGAAGAGCATCTAAGGATGGTGTTGCATATGCTATATGATCACCAACTCTATGTGAAGTTATCTAAGTGTGAGTTTTGGATAAAATCTACTAATTTTCTTGGGCATATTGTAAGTAAAGAAGGAATTCAAGTTGATCCTAAGAAAGTTGAAGTAGTAGCTGATTAGCCATGACCCGCAGCAGTTTCTAAAGTTCAAAGTTTCTTAGGTATTGCTAGTTATTATTGTAGATTTGTATTAAGATAGCACCACCATTGACCAAGTTCACTAAGAAACAGGTTAAGTTTAACTGGGAGGAGTCTTGGAAGAGAGTTTCCAAAAGCTCAAGAAGTGTTTGATATCAACTATGGTTCTAGCTTTACTAGAAGGTGAAGAAGGGTTCTCAGTCTATTATGATGCCTCAAGAATAGGGCTTAGATATGTGATGCAAAATGGTAAGGTCATTGCCGATACATTGCGACAACTCAAGAGGCATGAAGTGAATTACCCTACTTATGATTTGGAATTGGCCATAGTAGTGTTTGCTCTAAAGATCTAGAGACACCACATATATAGAATAAAGTACGAGATTTATATGGATCATAAGAGTCTTTAGTACATCTTAAGCCAAACAGACCTCAACCTGAGGCAGAGGAGATGGGTTGAACTGCTTAAGGAGTAGGAATGCTAGATTCTCTACCACCCCAAAAAGGGAAAAGTTGTGGCGGATGCTTTGAGTAGGAAATCGATGGGAAGCCTAGCTCATGTGGCTGTGTACAATAGACCTATCGTAAAAGAGTTGAGAAGGCTATTTAGCAAGGGCATGAGGTTGGAAATTGGAGAGTCATGAGCTCTATTGGTACATTTTCAAGTGAAGTCAAAGTTATTAGAAGAGATAAGGACTTCATAAGATAAAGATCCATGCTGGGTTAAGTTAAGGGATGAGGCTGAATCCTGAGTTTGAAGTAGTCGATGAGAAGTGTGGTAAGAGAGTATGTGTGCCTAATGTGAATGGACTAAGGGAGAACATATTGAAGGAAGCACATCAGACACCTTACTGTGCTCATCCTAGAACTACCAAAATATATCATGATGTAAAAGCAAACTATTAGTGTCTTGGACTGAAGAAGGACGTGGCCAAGTTTGTGGTGTCTTACCTAAATTATCGATAAGTCAAGTATGAACATCAATAATCCTTTAGACTACTATAAGAGATTAAGCTTAATGAGTGGAAGTGGGAGCGTATCACTTTGGATTTTATAGTTAGGTTACCTAGGACCTTTAAAAGATATGACTCTATATGGGTTATAGTAGACTAACTAACAAAGTTTGCCCATTTCTTAGAAGTTAAGACCACATACTTTGCAGCCCAGTATGCATAGTTGTATATAGATGAGATTGTGAGACTACACAGAATACCAATGTCCATCATCTTAGATTGAGGCACTTAGTTCACCTCGAGGTTCTGGCAAAAGTTACAAGAAGAATTGGGAACACAATTGGACTTTAGTACTGTGTTTTACCCTTAGACGGATGGGCAGATTGAAAGGACAATTCAGACACTAGAAGACATGTTAAGAATGTGTGTCCTAGATTTCGATGGCAGCTGGAATAAGTATTTACCTTTGATCGAGTTTGCCTATAACAACAGCTACCATTCGTCCATTAGTATGGCACCATACGAAGCCTTATATGGAAGGAAATGTCATTCTCTAGTCTGTGGGGTTGAGCCTGGAGATGAATATGTTAAGATGCCAAAATTGCTTAAGGAGACTATCAAGAAAGTACCATTGATATAAGAACGGCTAAAAATGGCCTTCAGTAGACAAAAGAGCTATACGGATCCCAAGAGAAAGGATGCCCATCTCACTGTGGGAGATCACATTTTCTTGAAGGTTTCCCTAATGAAAGGTGTCATCAGGTTTGGTAGGAAAGGAAAGCTATCACCTCGTTTCATCGGTCCTTTTGAGATCTTGGATAGGGTTGGGGAAGTGACTTATAAATTTGCCTTACCCCCAACTCTACCATATAGACACTTGGTATTTCACATCTTGATGTTGAGGAAGTACGTGTTGAATCCCTCCCATGTCTTATCATTGCTAGATATTGCAATAGATGAGCAACTAGCTTATGAAGAGTTACCAATAGCCATAATGGATCAACAAGTGAAAAGATTAAGAAACAAAGAGATACCTATGATTAAGGTCCACTAGCGTAATAATGGAATGGACGAGTGTGCTTGGTTAGCCGAGAAAGGGATATGGCAGAAGCATCCCTAGTTTTTGAAAATGTATGAGTAATTATCTAAATTTGAGGATGAATTCTTTTTAAGGGAGGAGAATGTAACAACCCCTACCCTTGCTAGGAGTTTCGTGACAAATTTCTTAATTTTAGAGCTATTGTGACAAGTGTGTGCTTTCTTGAAATTTCATGTGCTATGTGAGATATGAGCAAGTGACATGCTAGACTAGTTCTAATATGCATAATATGAATTATGAGCATGAAAGAGGTAATTTATGTGAAGTGCATATGCAAAAATTAATTTAATGCATACAAAGTGAATTTTCACGCATAAAGCGATTTTTAAGCATAAAATAATTTATATGAGCATTTTTAAAATATTTTAAATTAAATATTTTTAGGGGAATTTTAATGAAAATAAGAAAAAAAATATTTTATTTTTAATATATTTTAATTAGCCCATAAATTGGATTAAAAATCCAATTTACCAGAAGTCCAAGACACCTAAGCACTCCTAACCTAGCTCATTAATCGTAATCTTATAATTTTGCACCAAAAACCCTAATACCCATCTAAAATTTGGCCTCCCTTGTGTTTGGGTAGTCTCCATTCTTTTTTTCATAAGTATTACATAATTTTTCTTTCAAAAATTCTCTATTGGCCGAAATTCACAAGGTTCCTCCAAACCTTGTGATTTTGTGATCTTCCTTGTATGTTTTCCTTTCCTTCCAAGTTAATTTTTGAATTTTATGAGACTAATCATGAGTAATCCATATGGGGCTATATATTTTCTAATTTTTATTTGTTATATTCAGCCTAAGTTTGTTTTTGGAGGGAGAAACTGATTTTCAATTGTGAATATATCTCTTTCTTCTTAAATCCATCGAGGGTGAACCCTAAAACCTAAAAGTCAGAATTTTCATGCATACATGCATTAGGGGCAGGAGGAATTTGTATATTTTTTTATCCTAAGCTAATTTTTGTTATGTTCACATGAAAAATATTTGTTTAAATCACGCGTTTACATATTATTGTAATGATAAAAAAGTATGAAAAACAAGAAAAACCCATAGTTTCCATTATTATGGTGGATTTGGCCAATATTGGGATTTTGATCCTACGGACTATAATTTTCTTAAGGTACATTTTAGTGATTGTTGATATATGTATATGAATGGTACATTATTTAATTGTATGATGATTGAACGAGTAACTATAGGAAACTCCTAGAGTGGTTCGACCTTGCCTAGGGTTTCCAAAACCCTAATTAACATGTTTGGATAATATGTGTACGTGGTTAAGTGCCATGTGAATTGAGTTTTATGATATGTTAATTGTAAATTAATGATCCTAATTTGCCTATGAGATTGATTGTATGATTCGGTCCAAAGGAGACAAGCATGACTCTTTTAAGGTTTACTTATTAAGTTGATATATATGGAAAGTATTAAGTGTACCAAGTTGGAAGTTAAATGAAATTGATATTAAGATTATGATTCATTGTGTTTGGCTTTAGAAAAGTCCTGATATGAACTATTATATGAATCCATGTGAGCCTAAGAAGGCAAAATATGCAAGACTTAAATTTCAATATGTTATGTACAAGTGATGAGTGCACTTCTAGGTACAACTCCAAGTATATATGAATGATTATGTGCATGAGGTAGTTATGGGATAGTATAGCATGATGTTAAGCCAATACTAAGTATTGAATTGTAATGTTATGTTAGAGCTTGGGGATTGTTAGAAGTGCAAGGGCTATGAGCATTAAGAGTTAAGGAAACACAATACGAGTAAATATTATGTTCATGTTACAAGTTATCATGATATGTGAACCTTTGAGATTCTTGAAACCTGAGTTCCATTTTATCATAAATTATAATTATATGATTTTTTTGTTAAGCTTAGGTTACCAAAGGACAATTGGTCCAAAACTATTATTATCTAAGGATAAGAAAAAAGCCTTTATGATTATTGCTTTACCTTATATTCTTTATGGAACTACACTATTGTTTATCATTTGTTTAATAAGCTAAACTTTTATTGCTACTATTATATATGTTATTGTTATAAGTGATTATCATTAGCTTATGATACTTATAGACCCTTATATGCAGAAATCCTCATGATAATACAGGAAATCATTAGAACCTATGCACATGATCTTGACCCGATGGATAGGGGTTGTGTATCCACCTCAGCTAGAAGGGGAAGTTCTAGCCATGGAGCTTGATTAGCTTCATGCTTCTTTATAAGTTGGGAGTTGGAATTTGGTATGATGCCACCTCTCCCTTTTTATGCTCCAGTGAATAAGGCAAAAGCCATCACTCTATAAGTTATAAGGTTGATTTATGTGAAACTTACTAAATCACAAACTATAAATTATGTACTATGAACTATGAAGCCTTCTATAGGGATATGTGTTATTGTACAAGTTGTATTGTTTACTCATTGAGATCATCTATCTCACCCCTTTCCTTATGTGATTTCAAGTAAGTATTATGAGGAGGTAAGGTGATAGCTCAAGCAATCTACTCTGCTTGGGAGATTTCCTTGTCCAAGTTATTTTACATACTATGATATGGAGAGTCACTCTTAGATGCTCTAGGAGTTTTGGTTTTGGAACATTATACATTTGATGATGAAATTAGAGTCTTAATTATTCTTTTTCTTATGGATTATATTCAAAGTATTTTTAAATTATTCTTCTGCTAGTTAAGGATTTCCTTTATTATTGGTTATTCAAGCTAATGCATGAGATTTTGTTATGATCCAAGGCAGTGTTTAATGGTGCATGAGTGGGTTCAACAAGTATAGGTGACCTTATGTGTCACATCCTAATTTTAGAGATATGACGATCATAGAACATAGGGAGACATATGATCACCCATGCCCATAGAACCCACTCATGTACATATAAACACTGCCTAGGATCATACCAAAATCTTATACATTAACTTACTTTGACCATTAATAAATGAAAACCTTAATTTGCTGAAGAATAATTTAAAAATACTTTAAATACAATCCATAGAAAAGAACATTTTAATACTCCAAATAAATCCTTAAAGCATAATGTTTCAAAAATAAAACTCCTAAACAAGAACTCCTAAAGCATCTAAAAGTGACTCTTCATAACACAGTGCAATAAGAAACTTAGACAAGGAAATTCCCCAAGTGAAGTAGATTGCTTGAGCTATCACTTTCCCTCTTCATAATGCTCATTTGGAAATAACACATGAGAAGGGGTGAGATAGATGATCTCAATAAGTAAACAATATAGCTTATACAATAACACATATCCCTTACAAAGCGCTTCAGGCTCATAACTCATAGTTTATAGTTCATGGTCCATTGTTTACAGTTTAACAAGGTTTGCAGAAATCTGACTTATAACTCATAATACATAGAATGAGGACTGTTGCCATATTCACTCAAACATATAAAGGAGAGGTGGCATCAAACCAAATTTCAACTCTTATCACATAGAAAAGCATGAAATTGATCAGGCACCACAGTTATAATTGCCCCTTCTAGCTAAGGTGGATACACTACCCCTATCAATTGGGTTAAGATCATGTGCACAGGTTCAATGATTTCCTATATCAGCATAAGGATTTCTTCATAAAGGGTTTGTTGGTATCATAGTTAGAGCTAATGGCAATCACTTATAATAATAGCATTAAAAAATACAATCACATGTAACATAATAACAATAGATGTTTAGCTTATTAAACAAAAGATAAATAACAGTATGGTTCTAGAAAGAAAGTAAGGTAAGGCCATAATCACAAAGGTTGTTTCTTATCATTGAATAAACAATAATGGTTTTGAACCAATTGTTTTTTAGCAACCTAAGCTTAATAAAAAAAATCATATAATTATAATTTGAAAATAGAAAGGAACTTGGGTTTCAAGAATCTCAAAGGTTTACATATCATGATAACTTGTACTTGTAACAAGAACAAAATGTTTACTCATCTTATGGTTCTTTAGCTCCTAATGCTTGTAGCCCTTGAACTTCTAATAATCCTCAAGCTCTAACATACATTAGAATTCAATACTTAGCATTTGTTTAACATCATGCTATCCTATCTCATAACTATCCATACACATATATCATTCATATATACTTAGAGTTGTACTTAGAAGTGCACTCATCACTTGCACATAACATATTAACTTTTAAGTCTTGCACACTTTGCCTTCTTAGGCTCATATAAAACCATGTAACAACTCATACCAAGACTTTTCTAAAGCTAAATACAATAAATCATAATCTTAATATCAATTCAATTTGACCTCCAACTTGTCACACTTAACACTTTACATGTACATCAACTTAACAAGTAAGCCTCGAAAGAGTCATACTTATCTCCTTTGACCGATTCATACAATCAATCTCATAGTCAATTTAATATCATTAATTCACAATTAACACATCATAAAATCTAATTCACATGTCACTTAATCATGTACACATATTAGCCAAACATGTCAACTTGGGTTTGGAAACCCTAGGTATAACCGAATCACTCGAGGTGTTTTCTAGAGCTACTCCTTCAACCAATATGAAATTAAATCATGTATCATCCTTATACACATATCAACAATCATTAAAGTGTATCATACAAAAATTATAGACATTGGGATCAAAATCCCACCATAGGCTAAATCACATAACCATAGATTTTCTTGCTTTTTGCACTTTATGATAATTATAGTTATATATAAACACATGATTTAAACCAATATTTTTTATCTAAACAAAACAAAAATCAGTTTAGAATACATTAATATACAAATTGGCACCCCTTTTTATGCAAATGCTTAAACATTTCAACTTTTAGGTTTTAGGGTTCACCTTTGGTGGATTTGTGAGAGAAGAGTTGTATTTATGGTTCAAATTAAACATTAATAAAAATAGTAAATATATAGATCCATATGGATTTCTCATGGTTAGTTTCATAAAAATCAAATAGTTGCTTGAAAAAAGAGAAAAACTTACAAAGACGATCACAAAATTGCAAGGTTTGGAGGCACCTTGTGAATTTCGGTTGAGAGGAAAGTTTTGAGAGAATTTTCTATAAAAATCTGATGAAAAAATAGAATGGAGGCTAAACTCATAGGGCCAAAATTTAGGTTAAACTTAGGTTTATGGTGCAAAAATTACAAGTTTGTCATTAACAAGCTAGGTTAGGAGTGTTTTGGTGTAGTGGCCTTTAGGCGAGTTGGGCTTTTAATCTAATTTATGGGCTAATATTAAATAATTAAAATAAAATATTTTGTTTCTTATTTTCATTAAAATCCCCCAAAAATATTTAGTTAAAAATATTTTAAAAATGCTCATAAAAATTATTTTATGCTTAAAAATCACTTTGCGCATGAAAATTTACTTTGTATGCAATAAATCATTTTACGCATTTGCACTTCACATAAATCACCTATTTCATATTCAAAATTCATATTATGGATATTAGAACTAGTCTAACATGTCACATACTCATTAATCACATAGCACATGAATTTTCATGAAAGCACACATTTTGTCATGACAATTCTAAATTCAAGTAAACTATCATGAAACTCTTAGGGTAGGTGTGAGTTGTTACATTCTCTCCCATTAAAAGAAAATTGTCCTTAAATTTAAATACTTACTCATACGTTCTCAAAAAATTAGGGATACTTCTACCGCATCCTTTCCTCGGCTTCCTAAGTACACTTATCCATTCCATGATTACACTAGTGGACCTTATTCATAGGTATCTCCTTGATACACAAATTTCTATCCATCCTTAGTTTGAAATTCTACTTGCTTCTCTCTACAGTTAATATAAGCTCCATGCTTATATAGCTAATCCATTCCTAAGATCACATCAAATTCTAATACATCAAGTTTTAACAACTCCACAGGAAGTTTCTTGTTATGACCTGCTTTTTAAGCCGTGATGGTCTTAGGACATAGAGAGACATAAGGTCACCTAAACCCATAGAACCCATTTAACTCATAATCTCATTCAATTATCATATTATACCTTACCCCAAGACTGTAACCTAATACCCTTTCCTTGTTACCCTTTACTTGATTATCATTTCCTTATTAACTTATAACATCATTATAAACACAATTTGCATAAAACTTTATTTCATATCAATAGTCACATGTACATTAGATTGTACATTATTACAATAGCAATTACAATGTCACTTATATTACATACACATCTTATAATATATTAGTACTAACTTTTCAATAATCATCCATGTTACATATAGACTCTATAACTTTCAATAACTATAGAGCTCTAACCATAACCTTCATAACCAAGAGTTATACCACTGAAACTTGATAGAGCAACCTCCAAGCAGAAAATGAGGCTTGGAGTCTTAAGTCGCTAACTCATTGATTTTTACTTGAAAAGTTTAAACCACTACAATATGAGACAATGCTCAGTGAGTACAAAATAATACAATATATAAGGTGAGCATAAGAATTATTCTCAAGATGGTTCATATAGCAATGAAACATTTTCAATTATTGTTGTCCAGATAGTTCAGTGGCTCATTTCAAATGGAAACAGTGACTTTAGCGGAAATATCACTTTCTTAGGAGCAAGATGCTTCCCACATATATCAATTAAGAGTAGTGGCCTAAGCTTTACTCACTCATACATATCACATTACATAAGACTGATCGGGTCTTACAGTTAGGCATTTCCCCCAACAGAGGTTGGGTACTCTCGCCCTACTTGCAGACATGTACTAAGTGTACAAGGTCTGATGTATTTTCTCACATTAAAAAGAGGATTTCTACTTATCAATAGATATTCAATAAAATGGTTCATGTAAGGTTCACAATAATCAATGATCATCAAGAGGTATCGTATCAATGGTTCATTATTCAATCAGCTTCTCAAGCTTATCAAGAATAAAGAATGTGCAATATCAATGAGCCATTCAACTTATCAAGGCATAGAAACAATTCAACCATTATGGTTGGAGCAATAAAGGTTCAAGTATATGAAATAAGGCATATTATATTTTATATTATTAAGTACTCACCTTAAACTCTTTTGCTCCCATTAACATTGACTTTGGTACAAGTGGTGCTTCTTGCACTCTTAGACATTACCCTTGACCTTGTTATTAGACTCTACACATTGCATTCCAATCACATGTAAATTACTTCCTCATTATCACATTACTTAATTTAGCTTATTTTATTAACACTTCTATCTTATTCACAACTTATCAAGATATAATATACTATACATATACTTATCATCCACTTAACATTTTCTTCTCAAAGCTGTTCATTTTAGGAAAGATAATTCCTTTCCTCTCAATTTTACTTTTCCACTTTCATGCAAGTCAATTAAAATAGACTAAGAAATTTCCAATATTCACTAGAGTCAATACTATTCCCATCATCAATTCTGTAAATGAATCTAATTCATTAATCTTAGAGTAAATCATTTCTATCCATTGAAATTCAAAACTTACATTATACATATCATATAACATCATTCTTAAACTTGATTCCCTTTTCAATTTCATAAATCTAAGTCAAATTCTCAAATCCTAAGTCTTCCATAAACCCTAGGATTTGGGGAAGATCATCAATTCTTTATCAAATCCTCAAATTAGTCATATATTCCTTAAATTAGCAAAACATAAACTCATATAATCTTTCAATTATCAAATATCCAATATTAGGACATCAAGTTCCCTTTTAAACTATATTATGCCTCTAATATGTTCAAATCTTGAATCAAGTTTCTAAGGCTCATTTCAACACTTCTAAATCATTATTCTTCATCTAAAGTAATCATATATGTATTCAATTAGAACTTACAACACTTCCTTATCATTTCTTAGTGTTGGCTAAATTCCCATATAAGGTGCACAAAAATTTCTAAAGCAACCTAATTACCAAAATCAACTTTAAAACATAAAAGGGAGGAGATGATCAAGATTCCTCACCTTGATTAGCTTTGATTTACTAAGCTTCTTGGTGTAGAGAGAGAGAACTTCTTTTTGCCATGGTAGAATTTTTGGTGTAGAGATAGAAAATGATAACTTTAACAAAAATTTTGTATATATATAAATATATAATAAGGTGGATGGTGGAGATTTGATCAAGCTTAAATCAATGGCCAAGATTTAATTTAGGTGGATGGTTAGGATTTAATAAAGTGGATGGCCATGATTTAATCAAGTGGATGGCTATGATTTAATCAAGTGTATAGCCATGATTCTCTCTACAATCGTGATATTCATCATATGGTTTAGAAATAACAAGAATGAATGTAGCCATAAATATGGGTGAAGAGAGAATTCAAGTTGGAAAAGGAATTGACTTAGTCAAAAGTGATGGCTTCCAAGTCACAAGTACTTAGTTAGCTTTTCCAACAACAAACTCAACCTTTGTTAACCATCCTTAACTCTAGTTAGAACTTAGGTTCATCCACTTATGGGCTTAATGGGTTGGCCATCCAATGGGCTTGGGCCTTAGAGTCCAAAAGCTCATTAACAATTCTCTATATGCACATTTCAAGCTTGGTACTTAGTACATTTTCCATTTCCTTTCTTTCACTTTAACACATATATTTCTACCTTCTAATATCTCTACACACTCTAGACATTATTAGATAAATTCCATACATATCATATTGCCCATTTACTAACTCTTCAATAACATTGTTCAAGTATGTATCTTATATAAGCTAATTGAGTCAAACTAAGTTTGACTTCCATTATACATTGTAACCTTAATTGAATTCAATTTCCCATATCACTATCATCATCTCCCAATGTCGTACGAGGTGTGAATACCCATTCACTAGCACTTTAGATTCACATTTCAAATAACTTATTAACATTGTCACATTAAGTCAAACTCGGTTTGACTTACACTTTATGATAAGGGTGGTTATCAAAATTGATTACATTCTTTACTTATTGCCACATTATTTATTAAATTCACTTCTTGTGATGCTTTTAAGGTTCTTAGTATACTAAGGGGACCTTAAATGATATGGTATATGGACGTTATCATGTCATCGTTACTATTTATAGTTGGCTAAAGAAACCTTGGGTATTACATTTCTGTCCATCAATGTCTACCTCACAGTCATTAAATACATATTTTACTTTAATCATCTCTCCTAAAGGAGTCGACACAACTAGGGTTGATTCATTAACTCCTTATCTCCACCCAAATTCTTAGCAAAACATAGAGACACAAATGAGTGTAGCACTAAAATCTACCAAGCATCTTGCACTAGAAGTTTGAATGGGAATTAGCCTTTATAGGTTGAGCAGCTGTGCGGACCTTCTTCTTTTAAATCACATTAGATTAATATTCTTCCTTTGACTATATTTACATAAGTGATAGAGAAATCCCTACCTTTCTTATTGTTTTAGTCTACATAGTAGCATCTAAGCCACAAATTTCTTAATATAATTCACTTAATTCATACCGTATACTTATGTATATATAATGTAACTAATTTATTTTATTCTCATACTGATCATTGCTAAACATCATTTCCCTTCTTATGTCATCAATCACAATTATCATTTGATAATTTCGTATAATTCATATATCAAACCATTATCATATGTAAGCATTTCATATACCATAACATTATACATATCAATCATTAATCTAAGTTGGATCAAAACTTAGTCAACTTTTATTTCTAATATACTTAACCCCACCATTAAATTATCATACTGACCATGCATTTAACATGACCATCCATCATATAATATCATATAACAGGACACATATCACATAGAATATATCACATATCATGACATGTATCATGTACCCTAATCATGTAACACATAACTTATAACACAATAAGCTCTCCTATCATCGTAAAAGTCAATAATCTCCTAGGCATTAAAAGATTAAACCTAAGCTAAATAGCTAAGTAGTCATATAATATCATTCATATCATATAAGTCCTATACCACTAGGCTAATAGTTACCAACTACTAACAGGAGTCTCAGTTTTGTCTCTTATTCTTGGCTCATTGCTCTTAAGGTTGAGATGGTCCAGGTACTGGAGCCGCCTAGGTCACATTTCCCCAAATTTCCCTTTTGTGGGCAGTCTTTGTGGAAGTGGCCCATTTAACCACATCTCAGACATACGCTAGAGCCTTTCTAATAAACTCCAAGATGCTTCTTGTCACATTACTAGATAAATCTTTTTCATTCTACAGTACATATTTCTTGGCCTTTCATTAGCATTGTTCATGTATGTAAATCATATAGACTCACTTGGTCAAACTAAGTTGGACTTTCATTGTACCATTGCAACTTTGATTAAATTCAACTTCTCATATCACTATTATCATCTCCCGATGTCTTAAGAGATGTCAATTCCCATTCATCAACATTTTAGATTCACATTTCAAATGAATTACTAATATAGTCCCACTAAGTCAAACTCAATTTGACTTTCATTTTATCATAAAAGTGCTTATTGAAATTGATTACATTCCTTACTCATTATCACATTATTCATTTAGAATTCACCTTTTTTTTATATTATTATGATTCTTGATGTGCTAGGGAGGCCTTGAATGGTATGGTATATGAATATTATAATGTCATCATTATTGTTTTATAGTTGGTTAGTGAAACCTTAGGTATTACATTCTACCCCCTTTAGAAAATTCGTCCTCAAATTTTCAAAATAGATATTCTTGCTTCATAAAGCAATTGACAATACTTAGGGTGCATGTCTCAGTTGTTTTCTCATATACAGTTATTAGATCTATGGATTTCTGATCATTTCCTTGCTATCTTTCTTATTCCAATTTATCTGTTGAGTCCTCTTCAATAACAATTCTTATACTGTAAGATCTATTCTGAAATTGATGTCACCTCGATTTTTTAAGGCATCAAATATGTAATATCTCTTTCCACATTTTGCATACTATAAATCTATTGCCTTTTGTCAAACTTGTTATAACTCGACAATTCTTAAAGCACTATACATATATCTTATCATTTCATTTTATACCTCCAGAAGAGTATCTTAGAATGCTATAATCCCAGGTCCAGTAGTCATAGTCACTCTTAGTATTTGTTATCAATTACAAGTACCAACTCTTTAGACAAATTACTTCCATTTATGCTCTTCACTACTATTGAAGAGTTCATTCCATATTTAATCAATCCTTAACTATACATGTTTATAAAGAATTAATTATTTATTTTATCAAACTAAACTTTTAGTCAATTTATCCTTTGTTAAAACTTTCTCTACAACTTCAATCATTTTATCATCTTTTGAACATGTAATAACCATATTCTCTTTATTATCAAATCATCCATTCCTTAATAATTTCATATTCTCTTTATTATAATTTTATATTCTCTTTATTTCTTAGTCTAATTCGTTTGGTATATACACCATTCTCGACAAAATTTCATCAATACTATTCTCTCATACTCATATGTCTTTCACGTTCTTTAAACTCTATATCATTCATAAGCATTTACACTTTTTATTTTGACCTAACATTGAAAATATCATTCTAACCAACTAAATGGATCGAATAAATAATCTGTTAGGACTATTCCCAATTGAACAACTTATTGGCTAATTTTTCTTTCCATATTCAAATATTCATACTATTTGAATTTTACTTTTCTATCATTCACTTGTCTCTATAACTTTTCTCTACTTACCTTTCTATAATCTTATCTTTATCAATAAAGTCCTTTATCCATATTATTTTATTCCTTATATTACATTCACTTTAACACTTATAACTTCTTTTGCCTCATAATTTTTTATATTTTCCACCTTAAAAACTTAATCCATCTCACTCTTGCTTGATTGAGTTACTTTCTAAACTTACCATTTCTTATGGTATTTATTTTTAACTCATTCAATTCTATCTCATTAGTAATTCAATTTCATCATAAAATACTCCTCTTGGATGTGATTTGTCTAATCAGTTGACCTTAAAACTCCTTTTATGTCATAACTTTTGTTTCCTTTAGTTGGTTTTAATTTTATACTTCATATATTATGGTATTTCCTCATATACTCTTTGTCTTATCCTTTGCTATTTTTACCTTTCCATATCTCACTTACTTTGCTTAACCCCATTCAAGTTGTTTTTGTGGCTAACATATAATCTTCCAATTTCATACCCATCTTATTTTTATAGGTATTATTCCTATTGTGAACTCTCTCTCGATATAAGGTATTTTATCCAAAATCATTTATTCAAAATCAACCTGTATTTTTATACCAATTTGTTTTTAGCTTAGACTTATCCTTTTCAAGGTGAAACATCCTTAGTTGCTTACTTTCTTTTTGGGGACTATTCCTTAATCATATACACCTTCTTATAATTGTCAATTTCATACACCTTTCTTGTAGAGTAATCCAATATCAATCATATTCTAGTTTGGTCCTTCACTGATCTCACAACTTTATTCCCTTATTGATTTTAAGAACTTTTCTATTACATATGCCTAATCGCCTTTCTTACAAGTCACCTTAGCACATACACGATTAATCACTTCCTTCTTTGAAAATGAATTGATCTTCCTTTAAATGACACTAGATGAATATTCTTCTTTTTACCATACTTGATATTTTCATAAATGACATAGAAATCCTTACCTTTCTTCCAATTCTAGTCTATAAGGTAGCACTTAGGCCATAAATTCGATAATACCTTATTTAGCCCATTTCACATATATATCAATATGTAATATCTACATGACCACTTGACCACTGTTGAGTATTATCTTTCATTTTATAACCTTAATGGTTCATTACTTATAACAATTTCATATAGATATATCATTCAACATCACCTATCATTTAATCTTTTGCTTGCACATATCATAAACCAATTCATTATCTCTTGGATACCTTTTATAACACATGCGAGAAAATATATAATACTAGAATCCATTTTACCTTTCCAATGGTCTCATTACAAGAACACAAATGAGGAAATTCACAAAAACATTAGATAGCATAATTTAACCATGATTGCAAGAGTGTAAGAATAAGTTATTCATTAGATTGGAGATTTAAGATGTACATCGATCTTTGATAACAATGATTCAAATAGGGAAAAGGTTAAAGCATGGAGAGTTAAACATGATCACAAGAAGGAATTTCCCAAATTTGTGAAAGCTGAGTGCAGGCTCCAACACAGCTAGGAACACGCCTGTGTCTATAGACATGTATGGCTATTGCCTAGATATCCAATTCCCACTAATTACATGGCTAGGAACACGTCCGTGTCTCAAAGCTTGTCTGCTTCCATAAAATTTATTTTTTCCTCTTGCGATTTCATTACTTTCAATATTTTTTTGAGCCTTAGACTTATCATATTTGGTATTCCAACTCAGCTATGAATCATTAGGATTCGTATCACTATATTGGAATCTCGAGACACAGTGCATTTCATGACCTCATTTGCAACCGTGACAGTCTAACTAATGGAAGAATAAGTTTTCCACACAATCCAACTTCAGGAAGCCATAACTCTCAGCTACGAATGAGTTATGAGCCCTATAATATATCAAATTGAAGCATATTCAAAAATCTATAATCATGTTTAGGTTTACTTGATACTGCCTATTTTTGGGCCCAAATTCAATCGTTTAAATCTGTTTCGGAGGCTCTAAAGTTTTTCATTCAACTTTTTATGCACTTTTATAGGCTATTCTTTTTGGTTCTATTATGGAGCTTTATTTCAGTCTTTTCTAATATTAGTATCCCACTATTTAACATATAAACATGTTTGTAATTCTTTAAAGAGCAATTTAAACATCAATCATCCCAACTTTCAAGAACTATAATATTATATCACTTGTTTTTCAATTCAAATTCTTTACTATGTGTACATACATGACGTTTTCTATATTCAAAATCTATCTATTTATAATCCAATCTTATTGATTCCTAGAGTCTCTCTCACTATCATTATATAACTTGCCTTAGGATATCTCATATCCTAAATATTGCACATACTCTAGTATATGCAAGGATACACTTATTCACATCACTATTTACATTTCATGAACTTTTCGTGAAATCATATTTAAGTTTTCACTTAATAGCATTTAGATAACAATTGTTGTATGCATACATCATAAGTGCAAAGGACTTAGTATACCTTTCTCACTGTTCACACTATATACACAGTTTTCAAAACATCACTTGCACTAAACCATATCAATCATTGATAGTTAATTATACTAGGAAATCTACCCCTGGTAAGACACATACACATGTTCAATTACATACTTTGAACATGTACTATCATTTTCACATATATGCAATTTGTTCTTTTCATCCAATTTCCATGTAGCACATAGTTCAGTCATATATTTTAGTTATTTCACATTCTTATTCCTTTTTCCACAATTACAATGCATACGCTATACATCAAACTAAAAGAGTTAGGCTTTTATGAGTAACGTGGATTTAACTTAACGATAGACTTTAAATGACAATAAGGAATTCCTATGTTTCATGGTGTAACCTATAACCCATAGTATTTATAAAGTCAATAGTAGACTTAAACCTTTGCTCTGATACTAACTTTGTCACGACCCACTTATTAAGCTGTGACGGTCCTAAGGTATAGGGAGACATCAAGTCACCTAAACACGTAGAACCCCGTTTAACATATAATCCTTTACCATTTATCATGTAGGACCTTATCCCAAGATCATAACCTAATTATCTTTCTTTGTTGTTCATTACTTGTTTGTCATTTCCTTGTTGACTTATAATGCCATTCATAGACACAACTCATAAATTTCCCAAAGTTGTATTTCATATCATTAATCAAATGTTTATAGCATCATACACTATTGTAATAGTAATTACAATATAATTTACAACACATGTAAACCCGGTAACATTTTAGTACTAACCTTCGACTACCATAGAGCTCTAAAATAATGGTCTTCATAGTTAAGAATCACAACGCTTGAAACTAGCAGAGCAACTTCCAAGCGGAAGAATATGGCTTGGAATTTACCTTGCTAACTCATTGACCTTGCCTGATAAATTTAAACAACTAAAGAGTGAGATAAAGCTCAGTGAGTACACAATAATATAATAACTATGGTGAGTACAAAGACCATTATTCGAAAGGCTCCTTACGACAATGAATGACTTTAATCAATGTTGTCATTATGATTCAATTTCTCATTTAAGATGGAAACAACATCTTTAGCATAAATAATATTTTCTTGGAAACATAATGCTTCCCACACATATAAATTATAGAGTAGCAGGCTAAGCCTTACTCACTCACAGGTATCACATTACGTAAGACTGATAAGCTCTTACGGTTAGCCATTCCCCCCTAACAGAGGTTGGGTACTCTCACCCTACACACAGGCTTATACCAGTGCACATGGTCTGATGTATTTCCCCAAATCATAAGGGCATTTCTACTTATTGATAGGCACTAATAAGAAAGTTCATATAAGATTCATGGTAAGTGATACGAACCCTAAGTATATTAAACTTGAGACCCAATTATCTTTATTCTTGGAAGCAACTCTTTGAAAAGCTAAACTAGGTTTTCCCCAAGTCCGCAGCCTAAATCCAACCCATAATAGTGCACATTGGAATATGATCACCTTTAGATGATGTTCTCTACAACACAATACTGAACTCATAGATGAGAACCTTAGAATAAATATGCACAAAGTAATTAGCTTTGATTGTATGAACTTGATTCAAGTAAGAATAAAAAACAAGATCAGATTCTTAAGAAAACTGAATTTTTATCTATCAAAATCTTCAATTAACTTTACATGAATGGTTGAGTATATATAAAGGCTCAACCCTAAATTGGAATCAACTAAGGAGTAGGAAGTCTTCCTATACAGAGATTGAAGATTCCTAATTAGAAAACTATTCCTAATTAATAATTAAGTTAGAACTGAATTCTAAAATAATTAAACTATGAAATTTGGATAGGCCTTTGACCTAACATAAAATAGGCTCAAAACTAATTAAAACATGAAAATAAAGTAGTTTAAACAACTCTTGGGCTGTATACATAATATAGGCAGCCTAAACACTAAATAAAATATGATAAATTAAATTTGAAAAGCCCAAATATGGAGGGTCCAATTTGATTGAAGAATAGCAGCCTTGTAAACACTTGAATAGATTAGGCCCAAGTAAATTGGAATGTAATTTGGCCTCTTCATCTTGATATTTGGGCTTTTGATATTTTTATGGTTCTTGATGTGTTAGGAAGGCCTTGAATGGTACGCTATATGGACATTATAATGTTATCATTACTGTTTATAGTTGGTTAGTAAATCCTTGGGTGTATATATATAAGTGTTCTATGGGTATAACATTTACTATTGACTTTATGTCTTCCAATTTCTAGACCTTGACTACCCTAGAGTTCAGGGGGACATAAAGTCACCTAAACCCACAGAATACCAGTGATCTTATTATCATCTTACAATCCTTCCTAAGGTGGAAACCATATTCATTTTTTGTCCTTTCTCATTTCTTCTTAAATCATTCATTTATAGCCATTACATTCCAATTTGCTTGGGCCAAATCTATTCAAGTGTTTACAAGGCAGCCATTCTTTAATCAAATTGGACCCTCCATATTTAGGCTTTTCAAATTCAATTTATCATGTTTTATTTAGTGTTTGGGCTGCCTATGTTATGTATATAGCCCAAGAGTTGTTTAAACTACTTTATTTTCATGTTTTAATTAGTTTTGGGGCCTATTTTATGTTAGGTTAAAGGCCCATCCAAAGTTCATAGTTTAATTATTTTGGAATTCAGTTCTAACTTAGTCATTAATTAGGAATAGTTTTCTAATTAGGAATCTTCAATCCTTATATAGGAAGACTTCCTACTGCTTAGTTGATTTCAATGTAGGGTTGAGTCTTTATATATACTCAACCATTCATGTAAAGTTAATTAAAGATTTTGATAAATAAAAATTCAATTTTCTTAAGAGTGTGATTTCTTATTTTTGATTCTTGCTTGAATCAAGTTCAAATTATCAAAGCTAATTACCTTGTGTGTATTTATTCTAATGTTCTCTTCCACGAGTTCGGTATTGTGTTATGGAGATCATCATCTAAAGGTGATCATATTCCAAGGTGCTCTATCACGGGTTGGAATTAGGTTGCAGACTTAGGGAAAGCCTAGTTTAGCTTACTAAGGAGTTGCTTCTAAGCGTAAAGAGAATTGGGTCTCAAATTTAATATACTTAGGGTTCATATCACTTATCATGAATCTTATATGAACTTTCCTATTAATGCCTATTAATAAGTAGAAATGCCCTTCTAATGTGGGCAAATACATCAGACCATATGCACTAGTATAAGCCTACAGGTAGGTTGAGAGCACCCAACCTCTGTTAGGGGGGAACGGCTAACCGTAAGACCTGATTAGTCTTGCATAATGTGATACATATGAGTGAGCAAGGCTTAGGCCACCACTCTATAATTTATATGTGTGGGAAGCATTCTGTTTCCAAGAAAATATTATTTCTGCTAAAGATGTTGTTTCCATCTCAAATGAGAAATTGAATCATAATGACAACATTGATTAAAATCAGTCCGTTACCGTAAGGAGCCCTTTTGATAATGGTCATTGTAATCACCATATATATTGTATTATTATGTACTCACTAAGCTTTGTCTCACTCTTTAGTTGTTTAAATTTTTTAGGAAAGGTTGATGAGTCAGCAAGGTAAATTCCAAGCCATATTCTTTTGCTTGGAAGTTGCTTTGCTAGTTTCAAGTCTTGTGATTCTTGACTATGAAGACCATTATTTTAGAGCTCTATGGTAGTCAAAGGTTTAGTACTAAAATGTTACCAGGTTTACATGTGTTGTAAATTATATTGTAATTACTATTACAATAGTGTATGATGCTATAAACATTTGATTAATGATATGAAATACAACTTTAGGAAATTTATGGGTTGTGTCTATGAATGGCATTATAAGTCAACAAGGAAATGACAAACAAGCACTAGGCAACAAGAAAAGATAATTAGGTTACAATCTTGAGATAAGGTTCTACATGATAAATGGTAAAGGATTATAAGTTAAACGGGGTTCTTTGAATTTAGGTGACATGATGTCTCCCTATGCCTTAGGGCTGTCATAGCTTAATAAGCGAGTCATGACAAAATTGATATCAAAAGTTCATTCTAATTTAACTATGACTGTCTTAGAGTTCAAGGAGACATAAAGTCACCTAAACCCATAGAACACCAATAATTTTATTATCATCTTACAATCCTTTCTAAGATCAAAACCACATTCATTCTTTATCCTTTCTTGTTACTTCTTAAATCATTCATTTACAGCCATTACACTTTGTTGTCGTCTCGTGATATGAAATAGAACATTATTATATATAAATATAAATAAACATTATCTACATATTCTTACTTACTATCATGGGTACTCTTACATAATAAATGTTATTAATTGTCTACATTACACTTTAACATAATTGTGAACCCTCAAATTCGCACCCTTAGAATTTGGTCGTAGCCTAACGCCTACTAAGATTAGTGAGCTACGCAAAGCCAATATAATAAATGTCCTCAAAATTGCACTTTCATATGACCAGTACTTAATTACGAACCCATAGAATGAAATAGGGCTCAAATCAGATCAAGAACAGATGAGAACGAGCCAAAAAAAGGGGTGTGACAGCCAGCGGGCAAGCGATGGTAATTTGCAACTGGCTGCGGCAATCGGCAACCCTCTCTATGGTTGTCGTAGGTGTCCCTATGGTAGCCAATTTGGCTACCACAGAGGCTCTATGGTTACCACAGTCCAGAATAAATTACCACAACGCATTTTTCCTAATTCCCACACTGAAAATTCATAGTTTTAAGCCCCCAAACTTCCCTTATAAATACCTTACACTTTATAACAACTTCCACACACAATTATGCCACATCCCAACCTTAGAGATATGATGGTCCTAGAACATAGGGAGACATAAGGTCACCCACGCCTGTAGAACCCACTTACATATAAACAAATCATGCCTAGAATCTTACCAAACCTCTTACATTAACTCATTTAAAACATTTAGATGAATACCATAAATTGTAAAAGACTAAAATAAATCATTTCATATAAAATCCATAAGGAAAATAATATATATCAATAAGTATCAATCAACATTCTCAGAGCATTTAATAACAAGACTTCATAAAAATAGTATTATTGATAACTTGGACAAGGAATTCCCCAAGCGAAGTAGAATGCTTGAGCCATCACCTTGCCTCCTCACATTTGCTCACCTAGAAGCACACAAGGAAAAAGGGGTGAGATAGATGATCTCAATGAGTAAATGATAAGGCACATACATATCACACATTCCTTTGAAAAGGAAACACATAACTTATACATATAGTTCATGATTTATAGTTCATGAATCAGGTTGCAATTTAGCAAGGATTCAATTTGGCAAGTTTATAGAAATTGCACTTATCACTTATGATGAATGAAGGCTATTGCTCTATCACTCGAACACTTAAGGAAAGGTGGCCTTATACCAAATTCCAACTCCTATCACTTATAAGGCATGAAGCTGATTATGCTCCACGGCTAGAACAGCCCCTTCTAGCTGAGGTGGATACACTACCTCTATACAATAGGTTAAGACCATGTGCACAAGTTCTGATGATTACCCACATTGACACGAGGATTCTGCATAAAGGGTAAAAGGTACCATAGCTAGAGCTAATGTTAATCACAATTAACAATATGACATAAGGCAACAATAACATGTATTCCAATAACAATAGTGGTTTAGCTTTCAAATAATGATACAATGATAGTGTAGTTCTAGAAAGAATACAAGTTAGGGTGTTAATCACAAGAAATTCTCATTAGATAAACAAAATAGTTTTGGACCAAATGTCTCTTGGCAACCCAAGCTTGTCAAAGAATTCATGTAATAATATTTAGAATAGAAAGAACTCAGGTTTCAAAGATCACAAAGGCTCACATAACATGTTTTCATATATTTGTAAGATAACAAAATGTCACTTGCACTTATAACATGAACATAGTGTTTACTCACACTTGTAGAATAAATACGATGTTTACTCACCTTAGGGTTCCTTTGCTCTTAGTGTACGTAGTCCCTTTGCACTTCTAAAGCTCCTCAAACTCTAACATAAAATTTGATTTAATACATAGTATTTATTTACTCATGATGCTCCTATCCCATAACTACCCCATGCACATATGGCATACACATACATTTAGAGTCCACACATAGGTGTACTCGTCATTTGCACATAACACGTTGACTTTGAAAGTCTTGCATACTTAGGCCTTATAGGCTCTCTTGATATCACATTACAATCACATTATTACCTTTTTAAGGTCATTACAATATTATTACCTCAATATCAATTCACTTTAATAATTATCTTAATTCACTTTACACTTCCATACATGTCATCTTAACAATTTAACTTTCAAGTGTCATGCTTAACTCTTATGATCCCTTTCACTTCATCAACTCATAACCATATGTTCATCATCAAGTCATCATAACATCTAGTTCCATATTTCTCAACCACATTTGCATTCTAAACACAATATAATATTAAGATACCTTAAGTATACCATAATGCATTTAAACTTATCTAGGATCATACCTTCAACTAACATGCAATTTTATCATTTATTATACATCCATACATGTCAACAATCATCAAAATACATCACATAAAATTTATAAACATTGGGACAAAAATGTTTATATAGGCCGAATGCATTACCAAGGTAGAGACTAAATTCTTCTTCTTTTCGCACTTTCTGTCTATTTCATAAATATGTAAAAACATGGTTTGAGCCAAGATTTTTCATGTAAACACAACAAAAATCATTTTCAAATTTGAATTCATAAGAATCTGCCACACATAGTGTTGTTTATACAGAAAAATTCAACTTTTGAATCATAGAGCCCAAAACCATGAGTTTTTCTTATTTTTGGTATTTTCCTGTCATTTCAGAAATATGTAAACAAGTTGTTTAAACTATTATTTTTCATTCAATCATAGCAAATATTAGTTTAGAACACATCCATACATGATTTGGCAGCCATAGATAGGATTTATACAAAAAAATTCTAAGTTTAAAGGCCTAGGTGAAAAATCATGAGTTTTCGCACTTTTCACGCATTTTATTCATTTCAGCGATAAACAGACACATGATTCAAATCATTATTTTTCATCTATAAAAAAAAAATCATATTAGAGCACTTAATCATACAAATTGGCAGCCATATGTCCATTCAAGAATAATATTTTCCAACTTTCAAGTTCTAACACAAAAACCTTAATCTCCTTTGTTTTTCGAAACTTTCCGGTCATTATAGCAATATGCAGAAATATTACTTAATCCAATATTTTCCATCAAAACAAATCAACAAATAATTTAGAACACAACCATACACAAATTAACCCACCCCCCCCCCCTCCCCTATGATGTTTATGCATAAAAATTGTGATTTTAAGTTATAGAATTCACCTTTGGAGAAATCTCGCGGAAAGAATCGTGTTTTCGGTAGAAAATATATTTTCTCTCCCAAAAACTCACCCAAATAGAATTAAATCTATAAAAATCAATAATCAACTAGTTCAAAATAATTTTCCGATAATTTATTTCATAGAAATCAGTTTAGAATCAAAAGAGAAGATAAACTTACGATTATGGTCAAGAAATTGTGAAACGAAAAGGTGTTTTCTTAATTTCAGTAGAGAGAAATATTTTGAGAGAATTTTCTGCCAAGATATAGAAAGAATAAGAGAATGGCTGCTGGAACCTTGGTTTGGCTAAAATTTAGAATATAAATTAGGGTTGGGGTGAAATTTCCATGAATACCCTTAATGAACTAGATTAGGAGGATTTTTGTACTGTGGGCTTTTGGGTATTTAGGCTTTTATTTAAATTTTCAGGCTGAATAAAATTAAAATAAAAAGAATATTTTTCTTATTATTTTTGTAACATTTCCCCCAAAAATATTTATTTTAAAATATTTTTAAAATACTCATAAAATTATTTTATGCTTAAAAATTGTCTTATGCATGAAAATTTATTTTATTTAAAATAAATTCTTTTATGCAAATGCACTTCATGTAAATCATTTATTTCACAATAGCAACTCATATTATGCATATTAAAATTAATTTAATATGCTACATACTCATCAATCACTTAGATCACAAATTTTCACATAAGCACACACTTAACCTTAATAGTTCTAAATTAAGCAATTTATTACGAAAATTCTTAGGGTGGGTGTGGGTTGTTACATTCTCCCCCCTTTAAAGAAATTTATCCTTGAATTTAAACCCTTACCTAGTTTCTCTTGAAAACCTAAGGATGCTTTTGTCACACCTCTTCCTCTAGTTCCCAAGTGCACTCATCTATCCCATGATTTTGCCACTAAACCTTAATCATGGGTATCTCCTTATTTGTTAGCTTCTTTACTTGTTGATCCACTATAGCTATCGGTGACTCCTCATAGGATAGTTGCTCATCTAACGTAATGTTTGAAGGTAAAAGAACATGCGATGGATCTGACACATATTTCCTTAACATTGAGATGTGGAACATTGGTTGTACATGCACCAAAGTTGGAGGCAGGGCAAGTCTATAAGACACTTCTCCAACCTTATCTAAGATTTTGAAAGGACCAATGAAACGACGTGATAATTTTCCTTTCTTGCCAAATCTCATAACTCATTTTATTAGAGAGACCTTTAAGAACACGTGATCTCCCATGGCAAATTGGATTTCCTTTCCTTTAGTCCATCCACAGCAGGCACGCATACTCTATTCTTGCACTTTAAAATTTCATTGACCACCTCAAACTCAAAGTTCTTTCCTTCTCTCATCTCATCCTTCAACTTCACTAAGCATGGGTCCCTATCTTGTGAATCCCTTATTTCTTCCATTAACTTAGACCTTACTTGAAAATGAGCCAATAAAACTCTTGATCCTCCAATCTCCAGTTTCAATCCTTGATTAAACAATTCCTTTAGTTCCTTCACGATTGACCTCTTCTCACATCCACATGGGCTAGGCTTCCTATCGACTTTCGACTCAAGGCATCTGCCACTACATTCGCCTTCCTAAGATGATAGAGAATCTAATAGTCATAATCCTTCAATAGTTTAATCCATCTTCTTTGTCTTAGATTGAGGTCTCTTTGGCTCAAGATGTACTGAAGACTCTTATGATCCGTGTAGATCTCACACTTCGTTCCATACATGTAATGTCTATAGATCTTTAGAGCGAACACTACTGCGGCTAATTCCAAATCGTGAGTAGGGTAATTCACTTCATGTCTCTTTAGTTGTTGTAATGCATAGGCGATGACTTTACCATTTTGCATCAAAACACACCTGAGTCCTACTCCTGAAGCATCGTAATAGACAATGAACCCTTCTTCTCCTTCTGGTAATGTCAAAATTGGAGCCAATACCAGACACTCCTTGAGCTTCTAAAAACTCTTCTTAGAGGACTCTTCCTAATTTAACTTAACTTGCTTTCTTGTCCACTTGGTCAATGGAGCTGCTATCTTAGAAAAGTCATGTATGAATCTACGATAATATCCCGCCATGCGCAAGAAACTCCGTACTTCTGAAATTATTGTGGGCCTTGGCCAATTTGCTACCATTTCAACTTTCTTATGATCAACTTATATCCCTTCCTTACTTACTACATGTCCAAGAAAGTTGATAGACTCCATCCAAAACTCACACTTGGATAACTTAGTGTAGAGCTGGTGATCACGCAATGTTTGAAGCACGATCCTCAGATGTTCTTCATGTTCCTCTTTATTCTTTGAGTAAATCAGGATGTCGTCAATGAACATGATCATGAATTTGTCAAGGAATGGCTTGAATACTCGATTCATCAAGTCCATGAAAGCAGCAGGAGCATTCATCAAACTGAATGGCAAAACCGTGAACTCGTAGTGTCCATATCTAGTATGGAAGGCAGTCTTGCAGATATCTTCTCCTTGGATCTTTAGTTGATGATAGCCAAACCTTAAGTCAATTTTAGAGAAGTGACCAGCTCCTTACAATTGATCAAAAAGATCATCGATCCTCAGTAATGGGTATCTATTCTTCACAGTGACTTTGTTAAGTTGGCGATAGTCAATGCACATTCGGAACGAGCCATCTTTCTTCTTTACAAACAACACTAGAGCACCCCATGGCGCACTACTTGGTCGAATGAAGCCCTTATTAAGTAGATCATGCAATTGCATCTTTAACTCCTTTAGCTCTATTGGTGCCATACGATATGGCAGTATTGATATCGGTTGCGTACCGGGTAGCAGTTCGATGTTGAACTCGATCTCACGATCAAGGGGTATCTAGGTAAATCTTTTGGAAAGACATCCATGAACTCATCCACCACTAGAATGCTCTCCTCTCGAATGGCAGCTTCTTTGCCAGTGTCGATTATATGGGCTAGATATGCTTGGCATCCTTTCCTTAACATCTGCCTCGCTCTTAAGGCTGATATCAAATTCAAAGGATTCTCATTCCTATCTCCTTGGTACACAAACTCCTTCCCATCTCTAGTTTAAAACTTGACAAGTTTCTTTCTACAGTCGATACAAGCTCCATGCTCATACAACCAGTCCATCGCTAATATCACATCAAATTCTAGTACGTCCAATTCTAGCAATACTACCAGAAGTGTTTGTCCATTAATGTCTACATAACAACCCTTATACTCATACTTTACTTCCATCACTTCCCCTAAAGGAGTTTATATTACTAACGGTTCACTCACTAATTCCTTATCTATACCCAAGTACTTATCAAAACAAGGCGACACAAAAGAATGGGTAGCACCATAATCAATTAAACATTTTGCGCTAGAACTTTGGATGGGGATAATACTTATGATGGCTGTGTGTGAATCGTGAGCCTCTTGCGGATTTAACTCGAAGCCTCTATTCAATTCTGTTATCGGTGCATTCCCACCCATTAGTCCCTTGTCCTTGACTTCTTATCCTTGCATTTGGAATGGCCTAGATTGTGGTCGTACTGTGGTCCCATTCCCTTGACTCCTTGTCTGAGGGCAATCTTTTATAAAGTGCCCTATTTGCCCACACTTAAAGCAAGCACCAGTATCTCTCTGGTAGATTCCAAGATGTTTCTTTCCACATTTGCCGCAAGTGGGAATTTCTTGCTTAGTTTGATTATTCCTTGGCCTAGATGATGAAAACTCCTTCTTTGATTATCCTCCATTTCCATGCTGTCCCTTATGACTTTTGTTCTTATGCCTTCCCTTTTGGTCTCATTCAGCTCGTTCGGCTCTCTCCGCCTTGAATCTTTTCTCTATGACCTTAGCCTTGTCTACGAGCTTGGCTAAGGTTGGAAACTTGGTTACTGCCAACGAATTGAATAAAGGTGTGATCAGTCCTCTAAAGAAATGATTGATGCGACTTGCTTTAGTGGGAATGATGTTGACAGCAAATCGACTAAGTTGATTAAACTCCTTAGCATAATTTGACACAGACATTCCTGGCCTTTGCTTAAGTTGCTCAAACTGCAATGCTCTATCTTGCCTTTCTCCTTCTGGCAATAACTGATCCATTACTTCTTGCTTAAACTCTGCCCATGTAGGTGGGTCTGCCCCGTAAAGTCGTTCTTCAATACTACTCTCATACCAATACCAAGCTTCTTTCTTGAGTTAGAGTCCTACCAACTCGATCACTCAAGCATCTGAGCAAGATAAATGATGGACTAGCTTATCCATCTCATCTAAAAATTCATGAGGGTCATCTCCTTCCTCACCACAAAAGGTAGGCGGTTGTAGTTTCTTAAACTCCGCTATAGTCATCCCCTCGTTAGGTAGTTGTTTCCTCTCTCTCCGAGTAGGTGTCACTACTGCAAGTGGCGTAACCCTATTCCTTTCTTAAGTTGATGGTGCTTCTCGCCTTTGAGCTCGTAGCTCATCTAGTTCCTTGCGCAAGTCTCTCATTTCCTTGTGCATGGCATGCACTTCTTATGAAGATGCTTGCTCGCAGAGCCCATAGTCGATGCCCTCGAGTTGGATCTTTCTCTTGATCATATAGGTGCAGAGGCGGCATTCGATGCAGTGTCCGATATAACTTCATCATTAGCCCTAATGGATTGGGCAACTGTGCGAACCTTCTTCTTGGGAGGCATTTTATCTATCATAATAAGGGAATTTAGTACGAATCCCCTATCCTAACCCATTTAATCCCTCATTATACTAGCACACATTTTCATGCATTTACCATATCACATCACTAAGCACTTGTCATGTATGAATTGCATATCACATAGTTTTGCACATATCACATATCATAATCATATAGCATATATCTCATAATATCACACCATATCATAATAACGAAGGAAATCATCTCATACTAGGTAACTAGGCAATCAAGGAAAATCATTCATATCATATAAAGTGCTATGTTGTTATGTTGATCATCATATCTACTCGGCCTAATTTTCGTGTCCACCTCCAGAGCAATCAAGAGCGACATGGCCACTGCTGCCACATCGGTAGCAATGAAGATCTCTATCTTGATGGCGATTAGTTGAAGATGCAGACCTCACTGGCAAGTAATCTCCTCTATGCTCAACAATCCCTTACCTGAGTTGCTTCATATCCTCTCTTAGTGCATAAATCATGACCTTAAGACGTCGGTTTTCCTCCTTCAAGTATGAATAGTTATCCTTAAATTTTTGGATCTTACTATAAACCTAATCAGTATCTAAGCGCTCCTCGGGGTCCTCCTCTTCGTCAGGGGTCTCCTCCTTTGTAGAGCGAATTACAAATATGACTTTCTTAAACATCTCTGGCCAAGTCCTCTTACAGGTCACACGAGGTGCTCTAGGTCGCGGTCCTCAGGCAGGTGTAATCTTCTCGGTCATCTGTCAGAAGAATTGTAAGGCAAGCAAATAATAACAAGGATTACTAAAATCTACTAGGATTTTGCGGAACTATGCTAGCGATACACTGCAAGTGACATGACAGGAAAATTTCTATGCTCCAAGATTTTACTTCAGCAACTCATATAAAACAAGCCTAAACTAGACTTTTAAAACTACGTCTCTGATACCACCTTTGTCACATCCTAACCTTAGAGATATGACAGTCCTAGAACATGGAAAGACATAAGGTCACCAACGCCTATAGAACCCACTTACATATAAACAAATTGTGTCGAGGATCTTACCAAACCTCTTACATTAACTCATTTAAAACCTTTAGATGAATACCATAAATTGTGGACGACTAAAATAAATCATTTCATATCAAATCCATAAGGAAAATAATACATATCAATAAGTATCAATCAACATTCCCGGAGCATCTAATGACAAGACTTCATAAAAATAGTATTATTGATAACTTGGACAAGGAATTCCCTAAGCGAAGTAGAATGCTTGAGCCATCACCTTGCCTCTTCACATTTGCTCACCTGGAACCACACAAGGAAAAAGGGGTGAGATAGATGATCTCAATTAGTAAACGATAAGGCACATACATATCACATATTCCTTTGAAAAGGAAACATATAACTTATACATATAGTTCATGATTTATAGTTTATGACTCAGGTTGCAATTTAGCAAGGGTTCAATTTGGCAAGTTTGCAGAAATCACACTTATCACTTATGATGAGTGAAGGCTATTGCTCTATCACTCACACACTTAAGGAGAGGTGGCCTTATACCAAATTCCAACTCCTATCACTTAAAAGGCATGAAGCTGATCAGGTTCCACGGCTAGAATTGCCCCTTCTAACTGAGGTGGATACACTACCCCTATCCAATGGGTTAAGACCATGTGCACAGGTTTCGATGATTACCCGTGTCGGCACAAGGATTTTGCATAAAGGGTAAAAGGTACCATAGCTAGAGCTAATGGTAATCACAATTAACAATATCACATAAGACAATAATAACATGTATTCTAATAACAATAGTGGTTTAGCTTTTAAACAATGTTACAATGATAGTGTAGTTCCAGAAAGAATACAAGTTAGGGTGTTAATGACAAGAAATTCTCATTGGATAAACAAAATAGTTTTGGATCAAATGTCCTTTGGTAAGCCAAGCTTGTCAAAGAATTCATGTAATAATATTTAGAATAGAAAGAACTTGGGTTTCAAAGATCACAAAGGCTCACATAACATGTTTTCATACATTTGTAACATAACAAAATGTTACTTGCACTTATAACATGAACATAGTGTTTACTCACACTTGTAGAATAAATACGATGTTTACTCACCTTAGGGTCCAAAATAGTTTTGGACCAAATGTCCTTTGGCAACCCAAGCTTGTTAAAGAATTCATGTAATAATATTTAGAATAGAAAGAACTTGGGTTTCAAAGATCACAAAGGCTCACATAACATGTTTTCATACATTTGTAACATAACAAAATGTTACTTGCACTTATAACATGAACATAGTGTTTACTCACACTTGTAGAATAAATACGATGTTTACTCACCTTGGGGTTCCTTTACTCCTAGTATATGTAGTCCCTTTGCACTTCTAAAGCTCCTTAAACTATATTTATTTACTCATGATGCTCCTATCCCATAACTACCCTATGCACATATAGCATACAAATACACTTAGAGTCCACACATAGGTGTACTCATCACTTGCACATAACACGTTGATTTTCAAAGTCTTGCATATTAAGCCTTATAGGCTCTCTTTATATCACATTACTATCACATTATACCTTTTGAGGTCATTACAATATTATTACCTCAATATCAATTCACTTTAACAATTATCTTAATTCACTTTACACTTCCATACATGGCATCTTAACAATTTACCTTTCAAGCGTCATGCTTAACTCTTATGATCCCTTTCACTTCATCAACTCATAACCATATGTTCATCATCAAGTCATCATAACATCTAGTTCCATATTTCTCAACCACATTTGCATTCTAAACACAATATAATGTTAAGATACCTTAAGTATACCTTAAGTATACCATAATGCATTTAAGCTTATTTAGGATCATACCTTCAACTAACATGCAATTTTATCATTTATTGTACATGCATACATTTCAAAAATCATCAAAACACATCATATAAAATTTATAAACATTGGGAAAAAAATGTTTATATAGGCCGAATGCATTACCAAGGTAGAGACTATATTATTCTTCTTTTCGCACTTTCTGTCGATTTCAGAAATATGTAAAAAAATGGTTTGAAACAAGATTTTTCATGTAAACACAACAAAAATCATTTTAGAATTTGAATTCATAAGAATTGGCCACACATAGTATTGTTTATACATAAAAAATCAACTTTTGAATCATAGAGCCCAAAACTATGAGTTTTTCTTGTTTTTGGTATTTTCCGGTCATTTCAGAAATATGTAAATAGGTTGTTTAAACTATTATTTTTCATTCAATCATAGCAAATATCAGTTTAGAACACATCCATACATGATTCGGGAGCCATAGATAGGATTTATACAAAAAAAATTCCAAGTTTAAAGGCTTAGGTGAAAAATCATGAGTTTTCGCGCTTTCTGCGCATTTCATTCATTTCAGTGATAAACAGACACATGATTCAAATCATTATTTTTCATCTAAACAAAACATATATCATATTAGAGCACTTCCTCATACAAATTGGCAGCCATATGTCCATTCAAGAATAATATTTTCTAACTTCCAAGTTCTAACACAAAAACCTTGATCTCCTTTGTTTTTCGAAACTTTCTGGTCATTATAGAAATATGCAGAAATATTATTTAATCCAATATTTTCCATTAAAACAAATCAGAAATCAATTTAGAACACAACCATCGCACCCCCCCCCCCCCCCCCCCTTATGACGTTTATGCATAAAAATTGTGATTTTAAGTTATAGAATTTACCTTTGGAGAAATCTCGCGGAAAGAATCGTGTTTTCGGTAAAAAATACATTTTCTTTCCCAAAAACTCACCCAAATAGAATTGAATCTATAAAAATAGGTAATCAACTACTTCAAAATAATTTTCCCATAATTTATTTCATAGAAATTAGTTTAGAATTGAAAGAGAAGAAAAACTTACGATTACGGTCAAGAAATCGCAAAACGGAAAGGTGTTTTCTTAATTTTGGTAGAGAGAAATATTTTGAGAGATTTCTACCAAGATATAGAAAGAATAAGAGAATGGCTACTGGAACCTTGTTCTGGCCAAAATTTAGAATATATATTAGGGTTGGGGTGAAATTTCAACTAATACTCTTAATGAACTAGGTTAGGAGGATTTTTGTGTAGTGGACTTTTGGGTATTTGGGCTTTTATTTAAATTTTCGGACTGAATAAAATTCAAATAAAAAGAATATTTTTCTTATTATTTCTATAACATTTTCCCAAAAAATATTTATTTTAAAATATTTTAAAAATACTCATAAAATTATTTTATGCTTAAAAATTGTCTTTTGCATGAAAATTCATTTTATTTAAAATAAATTCTTTTATGTAAATGCACTTCATGTAAATCATTTATTTCACAATAGCAACTCATATTATGCATATTAAAAGTAATTTAATATGCCACATACTCATTAATCACTTAGATCACAAATTTTCACAAAAGCTCACACTTAACCTTAATAGTTCTAAATCAAGCAATTTATCACGAAAATTCTTAGGGTGGGTGTGGGTTGTTATAAATTACATGCTTCTATACTCTCCCTAAAGCTTTCTAAATCCTATTTCTAAGCTTTTCAATCATCAAAACTCTTTTTCTAAGCCTCCAAATCTCTAAAATCCCATTCCAAAATTCTATCCATCACATAAAACCTTATTCATAAGTATCCTAATCACTTGAAACCCTATTCATAATCTTCTTAATCATCTCAAAACCCCAATCATAAGTCTCTTAATCACTTCAAACCCTATTTATAAGCTTCCTAATCATCTCAAACCTTATTCATAAGCTTTCTAATCACCTCAAATCATCTCTCTAAGATGCTTAATCAAGCAAAGGTGCAATTTAAGAGAATTCGTGGTATTCAAGTAAGAGAGATCCAAGAGTCCTTCCTTCAAAAGAGTTCAAGAGTTCTTCTTCCAAAAGGAGTGCTTACGATATCCCCAAGCCAAGGTGAAACTTAGATCTGGTGCAAAGCTCGCTCCTTACGCTCTTCATCGCCGAAAGCCAAAGGTAAAAGTTCTTTCCTTTTCCTTTTCAATTTCAATTTAAAGATCTAAATCTGAAAAGATGTGATTTTTGTTAATTAAAATTTGACCTAATTAACAAATCCCTAAGCCCTGAAAATCAATCAAAATATGATAATAAAGGTAATGACTTGAAAACTTCCTTCGCAAGAGGGAAGAACTGCATAGGGTTTGACTCCCAATCAAAAGATATGCAGGCTTGCCATTTCTAAGACATTCAACTCCGCTAAAATTAACAACTTCTTCTCTCTATCACCTTCTTCATATAATCTAGGATTGAAATTGTTTTTCTTAAATAAAAGTCAAAACTTTAGTTCTTTTTATTACAATTGTTTTATTACTTTTTTTTGCTTTAGTTATTTAAATTATATTTGGGAAATGTGTGTTTTCTCTAGAACCCATAAGGGCTAGAGGAAAGATCCTCTGATTTTGATATTTTAATTTGTAATAGTTTTAAGTAGTTTTCCTTTATTTTTTGCGCTTTGTAATTGTCATTGTCTCATATTTTGCCATGCATTGCATGAATAATATTTATTTCATGCATCGTATTATATCTATTTATGCATACATAAAAACTTCTTTTTTTTCTTTTTTTACAAAAGCTATTTTGCATTTAAGCCAAACTAATTTTTTTTTGTATTGTTTTAAGCAAAACCTAGTCCCCGAGCCCTCTTTGGTCATTCGAGGACTAGTGCTTTTCCTGGGGATAAATTGTATAATTTGGAGTCAATCAAATTGGGTTTTTCCTTTAATTTTTGCAACTAAAATAAACAAAATTAAAGTGGTGACTCCTTATGCAAATTATAATTTACAAAATATAATTTTCTGAACTCATAGCGAGTTCCAATTGTGGTGTTTCTCCTAAATAAGCATTTCGATTCCCTTTAGCGGATTAGACTGCTGCTCAGGCAAGGCCTCATAATTGGCGACTCCACTAGGGACTTCAAAATCTTTTTCAAATAAAAGATAAAATGGATTACTCTTGGTAAAATAAAAAATTTGGCTTTTAGTACAAGATAGCTTTTCATGCATCACTACATTGGGCTCCTTGTCCAAAACCCTAGTTTCTTAGGAAAATAAGGGATAAATAGTAACATCATGTAGGCAACCTACCTTAGATTTGCTTACCGATTGTGAAATCATCCAGCCCATGATGTATCCTCTTCTCCTTTTAGAGGTATAATGAGTATACACGTACCGTTGGACCCATGCGAGGCTCCTTGACTCACATGTGGTTAAGTATATCGCATCTCTAGTGTGATGGGTTCCTTTCAAACTACCTTACCCTTTTATGTAATGACTCATAGAACCTTCTTTTAGGATTGTATGAACCATAATACTAAACTTGGTATTTCACGAAACCTTTTCAATCATTGATTCATACATGCATGCATAGCTTGAACCCTATGAAGAGTCTAAAATCTATCTAAACATCTTCACACTCACAACCCATGGTCAAAACCCAAAACCTATGGTCAGCCTAAACTCATGGTCAAAACTCAAAATCCTAGTCCGTGTAAACCCATTGTCAACACTCTAAACCCATGGTCCACCTAAACCCATAGTCAAAACTCAAAACCTATGGTTCTCCTAAACCCATGGTCAACGCCCAAAGCCTATGGTCCACCTAAACCCATGGTCCAGTCCTATTCAAACCCATGGTCCATCTAAATATATAGTCAACACCCATAACCCATGATCCACCTAAATCCATGGTTAAAACCTAACTCATGGTTCACCTAAACTCATGTCAAACGCATGGTAAAAATAAACCTATCTATGGTACCCTCATCCTTACTCACAATCCTTGTCCAAGCTAAACACTGACCTAGCTCTATAGTTTATAACCGTTATATAAGCTAAACATTGACCTCACTTCATATTCATAATTCTTACCCAAGATAAACATTGACCTAGCTTTCATCCTTCATAATTCTTACCCAAGCTAAACACTGACCTGGCTTTCATTTTTCGTAATCCTTACCCAAGCTAAACACTGACCTAACTTTATCTTCAATAATCCTTACCAAAGCTAAACACTAACCTAGCTTTATTCTCATCCACATCCTTACCCAAACTAAATGTTGACTTTGTTTCATCTTTTACAGCATTATCCAGACCCAAGACCCATCTAAGCCTATGGTCCCACCCAATCAAACCCATTATCCAATTATCAGTAAACCCATGGTCCACCTAACATCCAAATCTATGGTACATCCAATTTCAAAACCCATGGTCACTCTATCATTAAGCCCATGATAAACCATTCATAAATCACAAATCCTAATTACTTAAGGCTAAACTTTGATATAGCCTTCCAAACTACTCCTTGATTCATCAAAGCTAAAATCTGACCTAGCCACTTAAAGCTAAATTCTACCTAGCCATGCAAAGCCAAATTCTAACCTAGCCACTGAAAGCTAAAATTTGACCTAGTCACGCAAAGCTAAATTCTAACCTAGCCACTCAAAGCTAAATTCTAACCTAGCCACTCAAAGCTAAAATATGACCTAGCAACTCAAAGCTAAATTCTAACCTAGCCACTCAAAAGCTAAATTCTTACCTAGCCACTTAAAGTTAAAATCTGACCTAGCAACTCAAAGCCAAATGCTAACCTAGTTTTCAAAGCTAAAATCTGACCTAGCTCCCCCAGCTAAATACAGACTTAGCTAACATCATATACCTCCACCCTCATTTTACCGATACACCATTAACCTAACCACAAGATACTATGATCCATTAAACCTAAGCTCCTTGGTTTGTCATACCCCACTGTTTTTTCCAAATCTTGATACTAACCCAGCTCATTTTCCCTTTCATAAGGTTGCAAGATGTCTACTGGATTTGATAAAGATGTCATGGATAAGATTCTAGCTAAACTGTTGGAGCAACAAGAAAAGATGTTCAGGAGACAAATGGCCTAAATTCAAGCCCAATTGCATGCCCATAGGGAGGCCATACTAAATGATGTCCAAGACATGGTAAGTCGGGCTGGCATAAATCAAACCCTAGATCCCACTCTCCAAAATCCACTCAACCTATACCAAAATTTGACATCAGTTCAAACCCATGGTTATATTTCCTCCACCAAGCCAACATCTCCACCACTTTCCTCATCTAATATCCTTTAAACAAACACTCTGTCCCATCGAGCACCTGCTAAATAACCATAAATCATCTCCTTTCCTGTGGATCCTTGCCAAGGAAGGGAAGCCATATGTAATCCTAGGCTTGAAGTCTTCCTACTCAAATTGGAAGCCATGGAAAAGTCGATAAAAAGTTTGGAAAAAAAGGAAGGCATGGTTGATACAAGTTCATTAAGCCTCTTCCCTAATACCCGATTACTACCAAAGTTTAAGATGCCAAATTAGGACAGATTTAATGGTACTACTTGTCCCAAGGTCCATTTAAAGATGTACGTAGGGGCAATGCATCCTTTTGGTATATATAATGAGCTCTTTGCTCAATTCTTTCAGTAAACCTTCACTGATCTTGCCCTAAGATGGTTTATTAACTTAGATGACACCAAAAAACAAACCTAGGAGGACATTTGTAATGCATTTTTCAAATAGTACCATTACAATATTGAAGTGGACATTACAAGAAGGGATTTAGAAAGTACTAAGCAGCTTACGGATGAGACCTTCTCTGTGTTCCTAACAAGGTGGAGGGCCAAAGCTGCTCGAATTGTAAACAGGCCAACCGAGTGAGAACCAGTGGATATCCTTATCAAGAATCTGCTTTCAAACTATCAAGATCTCTTGTTAACATAACATAATACCTACCTACTTTTAAAGCATTGATCGTAACTGCATCCAAGGTTGAAGATCACTAATAAAACAAATCAGAGATTGCTACCATTGAGGAAGAACATGAACCCAACATTGAAGAGTTTGACTCTAGCTAAACCTGACTTGTTTAGAATTAATCCAAGACCTCATTGGCAATAAATACCTCTTTCACCCATTAACCTTTTAGGCCACTTAGTGAGTTAACAAGGCAAGAAGGATACTAGTCAGAGTTTATGTCATTAAAGTTTGAGTCATCGTTTAAGTTAGAGTCATCTTTTTGAGTTTGACTATCAGAGTCATCTTTTTTCAAGTCTGTTTGTCTGAGTCATCTTTTTTTGCGTCTGTCTATCTGAGTTATCTTTTTCGAGTTTATTTGTTAGAGTCATCCTATTGAGTCTGTTGAAGTCATTCTTATTATAATAAAGAAAGATGACATTATTTAATAAAATTCCTTTCTTTATGTGTTTCTTTTCATCCAATTTGAATAAAATAATGAATTTTTGTGCCAATAAGGAATCACATGTGAAGGGCCATAACAAATGATCATTAAAGACAGCCTTCACTAAAATTGCAATTCCTTGGAAAATATTCAGATTCCCCAAGCAAACATCCACATCACTTTCTCTCTAAGCTACAAGCTAGGGGCTATCCTCAATCATCTTCACAAGCAAAGCATAACAAATAGTTTTGCTAAATTAAAAGGGAAGGAAAACTAAAAATCCAACCCATAATCCAAATAGAACCGAATCTTTTTAAGTCAGAATAAATAGCCTTGCCAACCAAAAAAAAAAAAATCAAAAAAATAAACCAAAAAAAAAAAGAATTCAAAAAGGAAAAAAGATGAAGGAGAAGAAAAAAAAATAATAAAAAGAGAAAAAAAAACAAAGACAAAGATTTAGAAGGGCAGCTCAAAGCAAGAAATCAAAACCCATGAAAGTAGCTTAGCCAAAAGATGGAATCAACTCAAAGCAACAATTCAAGATGGAGCTCTATTTTGTTCAAATTGGATTCATTATCTAGTCCAATTTATTAGTCTTACCTTTCATAAAGTCATACCCCATTAAGTGTTTTCACCACTTTTGCTTAGAGTTTTTAGCCTTTTGTGTCTCATTCTACTATTACCACATCAATCAGAGTCTAGTCTCACCTCTCAATCTGTGTGTCTGACTTGCTGAGTCAACTTATGAGGTGGCATCCTACCTATCTTCTTCAAAAACACCTTTACCCCTAACTCCTTGATCAAGGCCTACTATCTCTTCAAGTGATCAACCATCCCATTCTTCTAAAGATTATGCATCCTAGGTATATTATTATCATATTCATTGGCAAAATATCAAGGCTTGGGCTGATTAGCAGAACCAAGACCTATCATCAAAGCAAGTTTCTTAGCTAAACTGCCTCTTTTGGAATACTTGTAGACTTCTTTAAGCTCAAGGTCTCTTTATCAATTTAGCTCAATTAATGAATCCACCATCTAGACACTGTATTGGGTGGACCATCTTTGCTCAAATCTTGCAACCTGAATTTACAAATAATAGTCCTTGACCTGATTTGGAACCTAACACAACCTCACCTAACATCTCAAGACCAATCTATCCTTCTAAGGACCTACTTGACCTACCCTCCTAATGACCAATCCTTAGCCTATACCTTCCCCTACAAGGGCTAGACCTCAACCATAACTTTTCATAGGCAAACCGAGTTAAGCTACACATGCTGACATTCCTACTCCCCTCGTCTTTCAGAGACGTAACCTTCTCTAAATCCCATAACACCAAAGCTGAACAGATAGCTTTGATCCCAATTCCTCTCAACACTAAAGCCAAATAGATAGCTTTGATCCCAATTTTTCCAACACCAAAGCTGAACATATAGCTTTGATCCTAATCCTCCCCAACATCAAAGTTGAACAGATAGCTTTAATCCCAATCCTCCTAAACATCAAAGTCAAACAGATAACTTTAATCACAATCTCATCAATAGTAGGGCTAAATAGGTGGCCTTGCTAAACTAGTTTGAATTCCCAAATCTCCCTTTTCTAGGTGGACCAAATCTCCAAAGTCTAGGCCTAACAGATAGCCTTAATTGAAATTCACCAAACCATCTTTACCTCCAACATTAAGGCTAGACATATAGCCTTGATTGAAATTTATCAAACCACCTTTACCACCAACTTTTAGGCCAGATAGACAGCCTTACTTGAAATTCACTAAGACTATTCTCACATCCAATGTCAAGGTTGAATTGATAGCCATTGACAAAACCCCATTTATCTTAGGGGCCTCATCTTAAAAGATTCATATTTTTATACCATGTTTGCCCTTCACAAGGTTCAATTTGCATAAGCATGAATGCCCTTATGCATGAAAAATACAAGCAAATATCACAAGCCCAGAATCTAACATGGCACAAGAACACATAAGCGCAGAGTTTGACATGGCACAAGCCTAGAGTCTAACATGGCACAAGCCTAGGGTCTAACACAACATAAGAATACATGAGTCAAAGATCTAACATGGCATGAGCACAAGCCTAAAGTCTGACATGGAACCTCTTCCTAGGGTTCACTATTATCATAATTGCTTATTGCTCAAGCCAATTCTGACGAGGGGGCAGCTGTGAACCCTTAAATTCACACCTTTAGGATTCAGCCGTAGCTTAACATCTACTAAGATTAATGAGCTATGCAAAGCCAGTATAATAAATTTCCTCAAAATTGCACTTTCAGATGACCAGTACTCAATTATGAACCCATAGAATCAAACATCGCTCAAATTGAATCAAGAACAGATGAGAATGGGCCAAAAAAGTGGTGCAACAATTGCAATCCTCTCTGCAGTTGTTGTAGGTGTCCTTGCGGTAGCCAATTTGGCCGTTGTAGAGGCTTTGCAATTACTATAGCCCAGAATAAATTACCATAGCACATTTTTGTTGATTCTCACATCGAAAATTCATAGTTTTGAGCCCCCAAACTTCCCCTATAAATACCTTACAACTCTTAACAACTTCCACACACAATTACATGCTCCTATACTCTCCCTAAAGCTTTCTAAACCCTATCTCTAAGTTTTCCAATCATCAAAACTCTTTTTCTAAACCTTTACATCTCTAAAACCCCATTCTAAAATCCCTTCCATCACATAAAACCTTATTCATAAGTCTCCTAATCAATTCAAACCCTATTTATAAGCTTTTTAGTCATCTTAGAACCCCAATCATAAGTCTCCTAATCACTTCAAACCCTATTCATAAGCTTCCTAATCATCTCAAACCTTATTCATAATCACCTTAAATCATCTCTCTAAGACGCTTAATCAAGAAAAGGTGCAATTCAAGAGAATTCATGGTATTCAAGCAAGAGAGATCCTAGAGTCCTTCCATCAAAAGAGTTCAAGAGTCCTTCTTCCAAAAGGAGTGCTCATGATATCCCCAAGCCAAGGTGGAAATTAGATCTGGTGCTAAGCTCGCTGTAACAACCCATACCCACCCTAGGAATTTTCATGGTAAATTGCTTGATTTAGAACTAATAAGGTTAAGTGTGTGCTTGTGTGAAAATCTACGATCTAAGTGATTGATGAGTATGTGGCGTATTAAATTAATTTTAATATGCATAATATGTGTTGCTAATATGAAATAAATGATTTACATGAAGTGCATTTGCATAAAAGAATTTATTTTAAATAAAATAAATTTCCATGCATAAGATAATTTTTAAGCATTAAATAATTTTATAGGTATTTTTAAAATATTTTTAAATAAATATTTTTGAGGGAAATGTTCCAGAATTAATAAGAAAAATATTATTTTTATTTTAAATCCATTTAGCAAAAATTTTTAAAGGAAAAGCCTAAATACCCAAAAGCCCACTACACAAAAATGCTCCTAACCTATTTCATTAAGGGTAAAAGTGGAAATTCCACTCCAACCCTAATATAAATTCTAATTTTCAGCCAAACAAGGGTTTCCAGCAGCCATTCTCTTATTATTTTTGTATTTTGGCAAAAAAACCTCTCAAAATATTTCTCTCTACCGAAATATTGAAAACACTTTTCCGTTTCGCGATTTCGTGACCGTAATCATAAGTTTTTATTCTCTTTCAATTTCTAAACTGATTTCTATAAAATAAATTATGGAAAAATTATTTTGAACTATTTGATTCCTGATTTCTATAGATTCAATTTTGTTTAAGTGAATTTGTGGGAGAGAAAATTTAATTTCTACCAAAAATACCATTCTTTCCGCAAGATTTCTCAAAAGGTGAATTCTATAACTTAAAATCACAATTTTGTTGCATAAACATCATAAAGGGGGAGGGGGGGGGGAATTTGTACTTTTTTATATTCTAAACTGATTTTTGATTTGTTTTGATGAAAAATATTGGATTAAATAATATTTCTGCATATTTCTGTGATGACCGAAAAGTTTCGAAAAACAAAGGAATTCAAGGTTTTCATGTTAGAACTTGGAAATTGAAAAATTTTATTCTTTCATGAATATATGGCTACCAATTTGTATGAATTGGTGTTCTAATATGATATTTGTTTTGTTTAGATGAAAAATAATCGCTGAAATAAACGAAATGCGCGGAAACTCATGATTTTTCACCTAAGTCTTTGAACTTGGAATTTTTTTGTATAAACCCTACCTATGGCTGCCGATTCATGAAGGAATGTGTTCTAAACTGATATTTTCAATGATTGAATAAAAAATAATGGTTTAAACAATCTGTTTGCATATTTCTGAAATGACCGAAAAATACCAAAAACAAGAAAACTTATGTTTTGTGCACTATAACGCAAAAGATTGAATTTTTATATATTAATGACACCAATAGTGGCCGATTCTATGAATTTATATTCTAGAATGATTTTTGTTATGTTTACATGTGAAAAATCTTGGTTCAAACCATGTTTTTACATATTTCTAAAATAGACGGAAAGCACGAAAAGAAGAAGAATTTGGTTTTTACCTTAATGAATGCATTCAGCCTACATGAACAATTTTGTCCAAATGTTTATAAATTTTATGTGATGTGTCTTGGTGATTGTTGACATGTATGTATGTATAATAGATGATGAAATTGCTTGTTAGTTAAAGGTATGATCCTAGATAAGCTTAAATGTATTATAGTATACTTAAGGTATCTTAACCTTGTATTGTGATTAGAATGCAAATGTGATTGAGGAAATTGGAACTAGGAGTTATGATGAATTGATGATGAACATATGATTATGAGTTAATGAAGTAAAAGGGATCATAATAGTTAAGCATGATGTTTGAAGGATTAATTGTTAAGTTGACATGTATGGAAGTGTAAAGTGAACTAAGATAATTGATATTGAGGTAATGATATTGTGATGACCTTAAAAGGGTATTAATATGATTGCAATGTGTTTTCATGTGAGCCTATAAGGCCTAAGTATCCAAGACTTTTAAGTCAACAAGCTATGTGCAAGTGATGAGTACACCTATGTATGGACTCTAAGTGTATGTGTATGCTATATGTACATGGGTAGTTATGGGATAGGAGCATCATGAGTAAATAAATACTAAGTATTAAATCAAATATTATGTTAGAGTTGAGAAGCCTTAGAAGTGCAAAGGGGACTACGTGTACTAGGAGCAAAGGAACCCCAAGGTGAGTAAACACAATGTTCTTGTTACAAATGTGAACAACATCATGTTGTGTTATATGATATGTGATATATTGATATGAGAACCTTTGTGATCTTTGAAACCCAAGTTCTTTCTATTTTTAAATATTATTATATGATTTCTTTGTCAAGCTTAGGTTGCCAAGGGACATTTGGTCGAAAACTATTTTGTTATCCAATGAGAATTTCTTGTGATTAACACCCTAACTTGTATTCTTTCTGGAACTACAATTTCATTGTATCATTGTTGAAAGCCAAACTACTATTGATATTGAATTACATGTTATTATTGTCTTATGTGATATTGTTAATTGTGTTTACCAATAGCTCTAACTATGGTACCTTACCCTTTATGCAGAATCCTCGTGCCGATGCGGGTAATCATCGGAATCTGTGCACATGGTCTTAACCCAATGGATAGGGGTAGTATATCCACCTCAGCTAAAAGGGGCAGTTCTAGCCGTAGGGCTTGATCAGCTTCACGCTTTCCACGTGATAGGAGTTGGAATTTGGCAAAGGCCACCTTTCCTCTATGTGTTTCGAGTGAGTGAGCAATAGTCTTCACTCTCTACGTGTTATAAATGTGATTTCTGCAAACTTGCCCAATTGAACCCTTACTAAATTGCAACCTAATTCATGAGTTATAAACCATGAACTATGTGTATAAGCTATGTGTTTCCTTTCAAAGGAATATGTGATAATGTATGTGCCTTTTTGTTTACTCATTGAGATCATCTATCTCACCCCTTTTCCTTGTATGGTTCCAAGTGAGCAAATGTGAGGAGGCAAGGTGATGGCTCAAGCATTCTACTTCACTTAGGGAATTCCTTATCCGAGTTATTAATAATACTATGTTTATGAAGTCTTGTCTTTAGATGCTCCGGGAATGTTGATTGATACTTATCGAGAATTGTGTTATTTTCCTTATGGATTTATATGTAATGATTTATTTTAAGTCTTCCGCAGTTATGTTATTTATCTAAATATTTTAAATGAGTTAATTAAAGAGGTTCGGTAAGATCCTAGGCATGATTGTTATATGTTAATGGGTTTTACGGGTGTGGGTGACCTTATGTCTCCCTATGTTCTAGGACCGTCATATCTCATAAGGTTAGGATGTGACACTCACTCCCTACGTTCCTCAACACTGAAAACCAAAGGTAAAATTTCTTTCCTTTTCCTTTTCAATTTCAATTTAAAGATCTAAATTTGAAAAAATGTAATATTTGTTAATTAAAATCTGACCTAATTAACAAATCTCTAAGCCCTTAACATCAATCAAAACATGATAACAAAGGCAATGACTTAAAAACCTTGTTCGCAATAAGGAAGAACTGTATGGGATTTGATTCCCATTCAAAAGGATACGTAGATTTGTCATCTCTAAGGCATTCAACTCCGCTAAAATTAACAACTTCTTCTCTCTAACACCTTCTTCATATAGTCTAGGATCGAAATTGTTTTTCTTAAATAAAAGTCAAAACTTTAGTTCTTTTTATTACAATTGTTTTATTACTTTTTTTTTGCTTTAGTTATTTAAATTATATTTAGAGAATGTGTGCTTTTTCTAGAACCCATAAGGGCTAGAGGAAAGATCCTCTGATTTTGATATTTTAACTTGTAATAGTTTTAAGTAGTTTTCCTTTATTTTTTGCTTTTTGTAATTATCATTGTCTCATATTTTGCCATGCATTATATGAATAATATTTGTTTCATGCATCATATTATACTTGTTCATGCATACATAGAAACTTTTTTTTTTCTTTTTACAAAAGCTATTTTGTATTTAAGCCAAACTAATTTTTTTTTTTTGTATTGTTTTAACCAAAACCTAGTCCCTGAGCTCTCTTTGGTCATTCAAGGACTAGTGCTTTTCCTTGGGATAAATGGTATAATTTTGGAGTCAATCAAATTGGGCTTTTCCTTTAATTTTCCCAACTAAAATAAACAAGATTAAAGTGGCAACTCCTTTTGCAAATTATAATTTACAAAATACAAATTTTTTGAACTCATAACGAGTTTTAATCATGATGTTTATCCTAAATAAGCATTTCAATTCTATTTAGCGGATCAAACCAGTGCTTGAGAGATGCCTCACAATAATATGTATTAATATTAAGCTTGAGACACCATAGAGCTCTAGAGTGTTGATCTTTCAGAAATAGCACAAGTAAAATGAATATAGTAACCTTAGTAAGTCCCAAGCCAAGAAACATAACTTGGAGTTTACCTTGCTAACAGGTCACTTCAACTTGGAAAATTATAATCAACAAAGGGGTGAGATAAGCTTAGTGAGTACAAAATAATATAACATAACATACAGGCAATATCAAAGGTTAACAATTAGATTAATTCAAGATGGAAATGGAGTAATGTTAATCAAAATTGACCATGTTGAACTTTAGAATGCCATTTAACACAAATGATGATGTTTTGGGAGCAAAGAGCTTCCCACACATAAATATTTAAAGAGTGGCAGCCTAAGCCTTGCTCACTCATATACATTACATTACGCAAGACTGATCAGGCCTTATGGTTAGTCATTCCCCCTTAATAAAGGTCGGGTACTCTCGCCATACCCATAGGCTTATACCAAGTGTACCAAGTCTAATATATTTTCCTCACATCAAAAAGGATTTATGCTTAGTTATAGGTATTCAATGAAAGACATATCAAAGGTCTACAATAAGGATCTAATGAGAGGCTTTCGACATAATAGTCGTTCATATCATTAAGCATCATATAGGGTCAAGGCACAAGGTTCATCATGATTGATTATCATATAAGGAGGATGTGAATTTCTAAGTTTTCATTAATCAATAAGCAACCACATTTCAAATGCCATTTCAAGTTCATGACAAGGATTGATAATTCAACAATCGTTGCAAATAAGAGCATAGTTACATCATATTATTTAGTACTCACCTTATCTCCTTTGCTCCTAATGATTGTTCATTCTCAGTTAGTTCAACATCCCTCTCAGTTTTGAGCAATTTCTTTGCCCTTGCCTTGAAGTTCTACATTCATCACATTCCAATTACTTCAATTAGTAACTAATAGTGTTACTAATTATATCCTTTACTTATTTTGTTTCTTCAACTTATAATAGAGATGTATCAATTATACTATACACATACTTATTCTTACTTCTAATTATTTCCAAACTAAATTACTCATTCAATTCCATGATTTCAAGTCTAGATCATAAGATGCCTAAATTGTGCCATAAACCCTAGAATTTGGGGAAGACCATTAATTTCACTCTCAAACCTTAATTCAACTATAGATTTACCAAATTAACACTTAAGCAATCAATCCCTATCAATTAATTTGAATTAATTTACTTTTGTTCATATAAACCCTAGTTGATCCCACCTAAGTCAAATTTGGGGAAAAATCATATTTCCACATTCAATCTTCAAATTAGTTGTAAAAGTGGGAAATTAACACAATATATAATATATATAATCACTTAAATGGTTCAATATAGTGTGAGAGCATCGAGTCTCTCTTTAAATCATATTCATGCCTCTAGGGTCTCCAAGACTTAAATCAAGTTCTCAAAATTCCATTTAACACATCTAAATCATTCTTCCTTATCTAAGATCATTCAAAATTACATTTTATACATATTTACTCTAGATTGGCTGAAATTCTTATGGTGTAATAAAGGACTTTATATAACTAAAATACTAAAATTTAACATTAGATCATATAAAGGAGAAAGTGAACATAGTTTCTCACCTTACTTGGCTTTGATTTGCTACCCTTATTACAAGTGATGTAGGGAAAATCTCCTTCTTTAGAGTGAAAATTTGGTGTAGAGATAGGCCAAACACTAGTTCATAACATAAATTTACATATATTTATGATTAGTTAAATGGTGAGGATTTAATCAAGCTAGATCCAATGGTTGAAGTTTAATCTCAGTGAATGGCTAGGATTGGATCTAATCGGATGGTTAGGATTCTCTCTACAATGGTGATGATCATCATAAGGTGTTGGAGTGCTTAAGGTGTATCTAAACTTATGTGTAGAGAAGGCGAGAGTTTAACTTCGTTTAGGACTTTGACTCTAGTCAATCTTTTCGGCTAGCTAGTCAAATTTTACAACTCGTTCTCTACAACATGTTCTATTTGATGTTGGCTAACCACTCTAATTGGGCTAACTATTCTAACATGTAGACTTGAAGTTACACCAATTATAGGCCCATAGGCCGACCCATTATTGTTGGGTTTGGGCCTTCGATGACCCAAGGCCCAATAACAAGCCCATGATCCATCACAAACCCTATGTTAAACTTAAAAACTTTCCTTTTTAGCTTTATTTCAAATTATGCCCTCTAACTTCTTTACACCCTTTATTAGCTACCACATGAACTCTATTTAATTCGTTAAAGCATAATTAAGCATAATAAGATAGTGTGCTAGGTTGTCACATCCCATTTTCAGAGATATGATGGTCCTAGAACATAGGGAGACATAAAATCACCCATGCCCATAGAACCCACTTATACATATACAATTCATGCCTAGGATTGTACCAAACCTAATACATTAACTTAAATATCCAATAATATAAGAAACCATAATATGCGGAATAATAGTTTAGTAAAACACTTTGGAAACATCTAATAAGAAAAATAACATTTAAAGTTTTAAGACAAATCATCAATAATTGATATCCCAAAATAAACTCCCAGAGCATCTACGATTATCTCTACATAACATAGTATTATTAAAGACTTTGACAACGAAACCCCAAGCAAAGTAGAATGCTTGACCCATCACCTTGCCTCTTCATATTGCTCACCTAGAACCACATAAGAACAGAGGATGAGATAGATGATCTCAATGTGTAAATAATAGGGCTTATACAACAACACATGTCCTTTAAAAAGGGCTCATGGCTCATAACTTATAGTTCATGATTCATAGTTTGCAATATACAAAGGTTCGCAGAAATTATACTTATAACACATGACATATAAAGTGAAGGCTACTGCCATAATCACTCGAACACATAGGGTGAAGGCTATTGCCATAATTACTTGAACACATAGAGTGAATGCTATTACCACAATCACTTGAACACATAGCCGATGATTACTCGCATCGATATAAGGATCACATAGTCGATGATTACTCACATCGGTATGAGGATCTCTGCATATAAAGGGTTATGGTACCATAGCTAGAGCTAATGGTAATCACTTATAAAATAACATTAAAGAAATGCAATCACATGTGGCACAATAACAATAGATATTTAACTTATTAAATAAAAGATAAATAACAGTGTAGTTCTAGTTTGAATATAAGTTAGGGCAATAATCACAAAGATTCTTTATTGTAATTGAGTAATAAAAAATGGCTTTGGTAGCCTAAGCTTACAAAGAAATCATTTAGTCATAATTAAAGTAGGAAAGAACTTGGGTTTCAAGATATCAAAGGTTCATATAACATGATAACTTGTACTTGTAACTTGAACATAATATTTACTCACACTTGTAGCATGAACACAGTGTTTACTCACCTTATGGTTCTTTCGCTCATAATTCTAGTAGCCCTTGGACTTCTAAGACTCCTGAAGCTCTATCATAATATTTAATTCAATACTTAGTATTTAATTAATCATGATGCTATCCTATCCCATAGTTACCCCATGCACATATAACATTCATATACACTTAGAGTTACACATATAAGTGCACTCATCATTTGCATATAACATGTTAACTTAAAAGTCTTGCACACTTAGCCTTTGTAGGTCCATATAAAAACACATCATAATTCATGTTCATACCTTTCTAAGATCAACACAATATTGATGAGCCTAATTTAACATATATTAATAGCTCTTAAATTTATTTTTTTGTTGTTCATTTATTAAATAAATATTTTTTATTTAATGATATTTTTATGAAATAGAAAATAAAATGGTGAAAGCTTGAAAATTTAGTAAAATTATAGTCTTTTACTTACATGAATAATAATAATAATAATAATAATAAATAAATAAATAAATAAATTTTGTGAAAGAAATAATTTTTCAATAAAATCAACTAAGCCATTTTCTTTTCTTTTGACAAAGGACACCATCTTCAAGTATGTAATGGACACTAAAAAGTTTACCAACCATCCTTATGCAAGACAACTAAGGAAAACAAAGGAATCAAAGATCAAAGACATACATTTGATGCTAAGGAAGAAAAATTGCAAAAATTGAAGTCATCACCAAACATCCATATGCAATCCAACTAAGGAAAAACCAAGAATTCAAAGTTTAAAGTCACATATTTGATGCTAAAGAAGAAAAATCATTTGAAAATTGGTTTCTTCATCAACTTGCCATCTAGCCATTCATGCTTATAAATAAAAGGGAAATGGTTTAGCAAAAGAAGAGTTTGTGTGGGAAAGAATTGAAAAAATAAGGAAGAACTTGAGATTTCAAGATTAAGGATCCAAATTGCTAAAATGGGTTCATTTGTTTATTTTGTTGTTCTAATTATGTCTTTTCAAGTTTTAATTTTACTAAGGTGGATGATGAAACCATGTTAGATTATTAATTTCTATTATGTATTGATCCTAAATATTTTGCAATTTAATGTTTATGATTTTGGCTTCATTTGATAATATCCTTTAATCAATTCTATCATATATTTTTTATTGTTAGGAAAATTATCTATTTTGGTTTTTATTGAAAGAAAAGTAATTTTCCTTCATTATGTATTTTCCATTAAATTGTATATATATAATGCTTAGAAATTACTCTTTTGAAGTGAAGAAAAATCTATTTGTGAATTTAATAAAAATAAGCTTAGTGATAAAATTAATAGAAGATAGAAAGATTGATTTCTAAATTATCTTCTGAAAATTAGAATCAATACATTATAAACATTATTAATTAAATATTGGTGAATTCTAAAACCTTGGTAATATTTTATCTAAATTTTATTTCACAAGTTCATCTACTTTTAATTGTGTCATTTTGACGTTTATATTTCTTTATCATTATCTTAAAAAAATTATTATTTGGAACTAGGTTAGAATTACATTAATGTGGTTTGATTAAGCTTTTCTATAATTCTTTTCATAGCTCTCTCCGTGGGAACCATCTCATTACCACTTATCTACAAAATCAGTTATTCATGCGCATGTGAGTATAAATAAAATTTCACAACAAATATCATTATCTTAATATCAATTCACTTTAACAATCATCTTAATACACTTAACACTTCCATACATGTCAACTTAACAAATGACCTTTCAAATGTTATGGTTAAGTCTTATGACCCATTCATTTAATTAATCTCTTCATCAATTCAAGATCATTAATTAATTACCAAGTCATCATAAAATCTATTTTCATATTTCCTAATCACATTCTATCACATTCCATTTTCAGAAACATGACGGTCCTAAAACATGGGGAGACATAAGGTCACCCACGTCTGTAGACCCACTTATACAAATATTGCTTAGGATCATACCAAAACCTCTTACATTAACTTAAATAAACCTTTTTTTTTTTTTGAAAACCTTAAGTTGCTGAAGCATAGTTAAAATATATTTTAAACATAATCCATAAGAAAATAATATTTAGAATCCAATTAAAACCTTAAAAGATAACATTTCAAAATAAACATCCAAAAATAAATATTCCCAAAGCGTCTAGGGATAACTCTGATAACATATTAAACTAATTATCTTGAACAAGGAATTCTCCAAGCGAAGTAGAATGCTTAAGCCATCGTATTGCCTCCTCATACTACTCACATGGAACCACATAAAGAAAAAGAGGTGAGATAGATGATCTCAATGAGTAAATAATATTGCACATATGATAACATATATTCCTTTTTAAAAGGAAATCTATAGCTTATAACACAGTTCATATTTTACAATTCATGAATCCAAGTTTGCAATTTAATAAGGTTTGCAAAAAATTACACTTATTACTTATGAGTGAAGACTCTTGCTCAATTCACTCTTAAGTGAAGACACTACTCAATTCACTTGAATTTACATAGTGAGTAAACACTCTTGCTCAATTTACTCGTGAGTGAAGAAACTTGCTTAATTCACTCAAATTTACATAAGTGAGTGAAGACTCTTGCTCAATTCACTCATGAGTGAAGACATTGCTCAGTTAACTAGAATTTACAAAAGTGAGTGAAGACTCTTGCTCAATTCACTTGCATTTATGGTAATCACTTATAACAATAGCACTTAAGAAAGCAATAACATATATCACAATAGCAATAGCAGTTTAGCTTATTGAACAAAAGATAAATAATAGTGTGGTTTTAGAAAGAAAGTAAGGTAAAGCAACAAATCACAAAGGTACTTTATTGTGACTGAATAATCACAATAGATTTGGACCAAATGTCCTTTGCCAACCTAAGCTTACAAATAAATCATTTAGTCATAATTAAAAATAGTAAATAACTTGGATTTCAATATATCAAAAGTTCACATAACATGATAACTTGTACTTGTAACTTGAACATAATGTTTACTCACCTTGTGGTTCCTTCGCTTCTAGTACATGTAGCCTTTTGAACCTCTAAAACTCCTCAAGCTCTAACATAATATTTAATTCAATAATTAATATTTATTTAATCATAACGCTATCCTATCCCATAAGTACCCCATGCACATATAACATTCACATACACTTAGAGTTGCACATATAAGTGCATTCATCACTTGCACAAAACATGCTAACTTTAAAAGTCTTGTACACTTAGCCTTTATAGGCCCATATAAAAGCACATTATAATTCATGTTAATGCCTTTCTAAGGTCAACATAATATCATTATCTTAATATCAATTCAATTTAACAATCATCTTAGTACACTTAACACTTCCATATATGTCAACTTAACAAATAACCTTTCAAGTGCCATCCTTATCTCTTATGACCAATTCATTCAATCAATCTCTTCATCAATTCAAGATCATTAATTCATTGTCAAGTCATCATACAACCTACTTCCATATTATCCAATCACATTCACATATTAATTGCAACATAAGGTTAAGGTACCTTAAGTATACTAAATTGCCTCTAGCCTTATCTATAGTCATTCCATCGACCAACATGCAATTTAACCATTTATCATTGATTCATACATGTCAATAATCATTAAAATAAACTACATAAAAATTTTAGATATTGGGATAAAAATCCCAATAATGGCCAAATACTCCATTAAAGAGAAAATTTGAATTTTCTTACTTTTTGCACTTTCCTTCTATTACAGTAATATGTAAAAACATGGTTTGAACTAAGATTTTTCATGTAGTCAAAACAAAAAATCATTTTAGAACATAAACATGTAGGAATTGGCATATATATAAATCCATATGCATGAAAATTTTCCAACTTTAGGTGTTAGGGTGAAAATCATAAACTTTTCTTATTTCTAGTACTTTCTAGTCATTACAGTAATTTATAAATGGGTGTCTTAAACTATTATTTTTCATTCAATCAACAAATATTAGTTATGAACATCAATATGTATGAATTGGCAGCCATTGACATGTCTTATGCATGAAAATTCTAAGTTTAGGGTTTTAGAGTGAAAATCATGAGTTTTCTAGCTTTCCACGCTTTCCATTCATTACAGAAGTATGTAAACACCTGATTTAAATCCTTATTTTTTATCCAAACAAAAAGAATATCAGTTTATAATTCCACCATACACAAATCGGTCGCCATATCAATATAAAACCATGAAATTTTCTAACTTTCACGTTCTAGGATGAAAACCTTGAATTTCCTTGTTTTCTAAAACTTTTCGGTCATTACAGTAATATGTAGAAATATGATTTAATTCAATATTTTTTATCTAAACACATCAAAAATTAGGTTAGAATAGAAGCATTTAAAAATCACCCCCTTGGTAATGTTTATGCATGAAAATTTTAATTTTTAGTTACAGGATTCACCTTTGATGAAATCGCATAGAGAGGCTGGTGTTTTTGGTAGAAAAATTGATTTTTCTCTCAAGAAGTCACCTAGGCTAAATTTTATCAGTAAAAATTTAGTTCAAAATAATTTTTCCATTATTTTTTTCATTAAAATTGAATAACAAATTGAAAGAAAAGGAAAAACTTACGAAACGGTCGCGAAATCGCAAAGTTTGAAAGTATTTTGTGAATTTCAATATAGAGAATAATTTTGAGAGAATTTTTTTGCCAAAATAATGAAATAACAGAATGGTGGCTGCTATAATGAAGGGCTGGCCAAATTTTGCATTAAATTCTAGGGTTTGGGGTGCAATTTCCAAATTTACCAATAAGCTAGGTTAGGAGTGTTTTGGTGTAGTGAGCTTTTGGGTATTTGGGCTTTTTAATTAATTTTAAGCTGATTATATGTAATTAAAAATAACATATTATTATTATTATTTTCATTAAAATTCCCCCCAAAATATTTATTTAAAAATATTTTTAAAGTACTTATAAAATTATTTTATCTTTAAAAATCGCTTTTTTGCATGAAAATTCATTTTATGAAAAATAAATTATTCCATGCTAATGCACTTTATATAAATCATTTATTTCACAATAATAACACATATTAGGCATATTAAAATTAATTTAACATGCCACATACTCATCAATCATATAGCACATAAATTCCCATAAGAGCACACATTTATCCTTAATAATTCTAAGTCAAACAAATTGGTCATGAAAACTCCTAGGATAGGTGTGGGTTGTTACACATTCACATTCTAATTATAACATAAGGTTAAGATACCTTAGGTGTACCTTAAGTATACCAAAGTGCCTCTAGGCTTGTCTAGAGTCATTCCTTCAATCAACATGCAATTTAACCATTTATCATATATGCATAAATGTCAATAATCATCAAAGTACATCATATAAAAATTATAGACATTGAGATAAAAATCCCAACAATGGCCAAATAACCATTAAAGAGAAAATTTGAATTTTCTTACTCTTTGCGCTTTTCGTCTATTATGATAATATGTAGAAACATGGTTTGAACCAAGATTTTTCATATAATCAAAACAAAATCATTTTAGAACATAAACATGTAGAAATCAGCACATATATAAATCCATATGCATGGAAATTTTCCAACTTTAGTTATTAGAGTGAAAACCATAAACCTTTCTATTTTTCGGTACTTTTTAGTCATTATAGCAATATGTAAACAAGTGTTTTAAACTATTATTTTTCATTCAATCACAACAAATATCAGTTTAGAACATAAATACACACAATTCAGCAGCCATAAATGTTTCTTATGCATGAAAATTCTAAGTTTAGGGTTTAAAGTGAAAATCATGAGTTTTCTAGCTTTCGGGTCAATCATTATAGTAATATATAAACACATGATTTAAATTATTATTTTTCACAAGCATAACAAATATCAATTTAGAATTCATAAACACACAATTCGGCAGCCTGTTAGGGTTCATACACATGAAAATTTCTAACTTTAAGTTCTAGTGCAAAAACCATGAATTTTCTTGTTTTTCGAAAATTTTTGGTCATTACAGTAATATGCAGAAATATGATTTAATTTAATATTTTTCTTCTAAACACTTCAAAAATCCATTTAGAAAATAATTATGCAGGAATCATGCCCCTTGTAATGTTTATGCATAAAAATTTTAATTCTGAGTTGTAGGATTCACCTTTGGAGAAATCACGTAGAAAAGTTGGTAATTTCGGTAGAGAAATTAATTTCTCTTTCAAAAACTCACTCAAACTAAATTAAATCTATAGAAATCAGTAAATACCCAATTCAAATTAATTTTCTCATGATTTATTTCATAGAAATCAGATAAAAAATTGAAAGGAAAGAAAAACTTTTGAATAGGTCAAAAAATCATGAAGTTGAAGGTGTTATGAGAATTTCAGTATAAAGAATTATTTTGAGAGAATTTTTCTATTAAAATACTGGAAAACAGAATGGTGGCTGCTGAAAATCAAGGGCTAGCCAAAATTCTCATTACATATGTAGGGTTTTGGGCAATTTCCAAGATTACCCTTAATGAGAGAGGTTATAAGAGTTTTTGTGTAGTGCACTTTTAGGTATTTGGGCTTTTTAATTAATTTTGGGGCCGATTATAGGTAATTAAAAATAAATATTTTTCTTATTATTTTCATTAAAATTTCTCCGAAAATATTTATTTAAAAATTATTTTAAAAATACACATAAAATTATTTTATGCTTAAAAATCGCCTTTTTGCATGAAAATTCATTTTATGTACAATAAATTATTTTATGATAATGTATTTCATATAAATTATTTATTTCACAATAATAATTCATATTAGGGACACTAAAATTAATTTAACATGCCACATACTGATAAATCACATCACACACGATTTTTCATAAAATCACATATTTTATCACAACAACTCTAATTCAAGCAAATTGATAATGAAAACTCCTAGGGTAGATTTGGGTTTTTACATAGGCAAACAATTCAATTAATATCACAAGGTTGCTAATCAATTCCTTTTTATTTCTATACCATGCCAACCTTTAAAAATCTAGTCTTCTAGCATCATTGGCAACTAGAATGAGCTATAAAAGACAACTAGAATGAACTGTAAAAGACTTGGGTATTACATTCTAGCCCTCTTAAAAAAAAATTTGTGCTCAAATTTTTAGAAAAGCTTACTTGTTACTAATGAAACAGTTGCAGGTACTTTCAAAGCATGTCATCTTCTTTTTCCCAAGTGCATTCCTCCACATCTTAATTATGCCATTGAACTTTGATCATTGGTATGTCCTTGTTTCGAAGCCTTTTCACTTGTGGATCCTATATAGTGATCAGAACCTCCTTGTAGGTAAGGTCTTGGTTAATCTCGACCACTTATGGTTGCAATACATATGAAGGATCAGCAAAATATTTCATTAACTTCGACAAATGAAAAATTGGATCCACATGATCTAATGCTGGAGGCAATGTTAACTTGTACAAAACTTCTCTAACCTTATCAAGATTCTCAAAAGGTCTAATGAAACGTGGGGAGAGTTTTCCTTTCTTACCAAATCTCATCACTCCTTTCATGGGGGAGACTTTCAAAAAGACATGGTCACCCACTGGAAATGGACATCCTTCCTTTTGGGATCAGTATAACTCTTATGGCGACTAAAAGTAGTTTTCAACCTTTCTTGAATAACCTTCACTTTCTTAGTGGCCTTTTTAATCATATATGGGGCTTCAAGGTACTTCTTACCTACTTCAGTCCAATAAATCAGGAATCGACATTTTCTGCCATATAGTGCTTCATATGGTGCCATCCTTATGAAGGAATGGTAGCTATTGTTATAAGCGAATTCAATAAGTGTGAGATACTTATCCCAACTTCCTCTAAAATCCATAACGCACATGTGAAACATATCTTCCAATGTTTGTATTATTCTCTCAGATTGCCCATCCATTTGTGAATAGAAGGTTGTGCTAAAGTCAAGCTGCGTACCTAAAGCTTCTCCTAATTTTTGCTAAAATCTAGATGTGAATTGAGTCCCTCTATCCGAGATAATGGAAAGTGAAACTCTATGCAATCTTACAATTTCATTATATTTGTGCATATTTGGCTACTGAATATGTGGCCTTTACCACAATGAAGTGTATGGATTTTGTCAACCAATCCACAATAACCTATATTGAGTTATACCCTTTTGCAGTCTTAGGTAGTCCTACTATAAAATCTATGGTAATCCGTTCCTACTTCCACTCTAGTAATGTTATCTCCTGAAGCAATCTAGACAGTCTCTGGTGTTCAAATTTCACTTATTGGCAAGTGAGACAAGAAGCTACAAAATTTGCCACATCCTTTTTCATTCCAGGACACCAATAAGTACTCTTTACATCATGATACATTTTGGTAACACCTGGATGTATGCTATATAAGGTTTAGGTGTGCCTCTTTCAAAATTCTCTCCCTCAACTCTTTTACATTGGGTACGCATAATCGATCTCCACATTTCAGAACACCCTATTCTACTTGAAACTCTGAGGCTTGTCCTTTTTCTACATTCTTAAAGATTTTCATTAGTTGGGGATTTTAGTTTTGTAGCATTTTTATCTCATCAAGGAGTTTAGGTCTTACTTCGAAGTAAGCTAATAATACTTGTGACTTATTTACTTCTAATTGCAAACCTAAGTTAAACATCTTTTTTAACTCTCTTACTATTGGCCTCTTTTGCATAGTAACATGTGAGAGGCTACCCATTGACTTCCTGCTTAATGCATCTGCTACAACATTGGCTTTACCAGGATGGTAAAGTATTTGGCAATCATAATCATTTAATAATTCTACCGACCTTCTTTGCGTCAAGTTTAAATCTCTTTGTTAAATGAGTATTTGAAATAATAGAGAATTATTTCAAATTTAAGATTGATATTTGGAATAATTTGTTTATTTCATTTTATATTGATACTTGAAATGATATTAATTTATTATATTATTATGGTAATATTTTTAAGAGAATATTCTATTAAATGAATTATTGAATTCTGAACTTATTATTTATCAAATTGATAAAATTTAAATTAAAGAAATTGAAATTTTATTATAAAATATAAAAATTTATGTAATTAATATTTGAAATTATATATCACGATTTATATCATAAGTATTGAAGAATATTAGGAATTATGTGATATTAATAGATTAGTTAAAATTAATGTTTGAAAATTTTATGTAACTAAATATTATTATTATTATTAGTATTTGTTAGTATGTGTAAATATATATATGAAAAGAAAAAAGAAATTTAGAAAAACCTGCACAGCCTAGAATGGGCAGAGGAAGAAGAAAGAAATACAGAATAGAGAAAGAGCCAAACAGAAAAAGAGAGAGAGAGAAAACTGATTCTAGCTCCAGTCCACTGTCCTCCGGCCACCACCAACCAACACGCTCCACACCAGGGGGGAAAAGCACCCGCCGACTAGTCGATTGGTGGAAGCACGTCGCTAGTAGTCACCAGATGGTGGAGCATAAGTTGTCCAAAGGACTACCGGCTATGACTTTCTAGGCCATTTTTGGCAATTTTCAATCTTCGTTTCTGACGAAATTGGTATGATTGAACTCCTCATGATTCCAGCTTCATTTTAATAAATAATTTGCTAATTTTAGATAATTTTTATTTTGATCAGAATTCGGTGACCTCACTGCTGTCAACGCCATTTTTGGCCATTTTCCAGTGAATTAAAGAAAATGAAAAGTATATTCGAACTCCTCATGTCATACGCTAATTGTTGGTATCCTTGGATCGTGATTTGGTTATTGTTGAATTTTTCAGTGATCAGAGTATGGACAGTAGCTCCGACTCATTAAACCTAGTCATATGGTATAAATCTCGACTCTTAATTATGTACAGATATTGAATTATGAATTTATTTATGAGAATTTAGGTAAATAGTTTCTTGCAATTAATTAGTTAAATTGGAAAATTAATTTGAGATAATTGTTAGTTGTATGATTATATAGTATTATTGGCTATTAATTGAAAGAATGAAGTGAGATATTGAGATTGGTATTGATTGAATCGAATTGGTTGAATATTAGTTTGATAATGAAAGATGAAATTGGCATATGGGATTAGTGCATTGAAGGTCTGGGTAGGACTATTTGATTGTGATTTTATGGTTATTATGGATAAATTGAATTTATGGTAATAGGGAGTTAATCTTAGTTTAGAGGAGATGCTGCCGAATTTTCAGTAGATAATGTAAAGTTTAAGGTTAGATAATAAAGAAATGATATAATAGTATTTAATCGATGATATTGCGTTCTTAGGAGAATTTCAAAGGGGAATTCGGAGGATAACAATGAGAAGTGGATATTTAGCTGGATAGTGATCGACAATCCAGGTGAGTGAAGAGTACACAATGTTATGTTTAAATTCAAAATATTCAAAGTTGATAAAATATTGTTATTGTTAAATTAAGAGGCATATTTATGATAAAATCAAATTCCATTGTTTATTGATAAGTAATAATTGTTAAAATATCATAATTGATTTTAATGATTTTCAAAAATTAAAAATTTAATTGATATTCTAATAAATATGATACCCAAGGTACTATCATAAAATGTTAAGAAAATGTATATATTACCAAAGTATTAATTAAGGAAAATTCTGAATGCTTCATGAGAATGATTGGAAAAGCTACTAAAAATGATTAATGTTATATATAAGCATCCTACTTATGTATATGTATTTATATCTAAATTGTAACTATATAAAAATTCTTATGGTTAAAGGAGTAAGTTAAAAATATAGGAAGTTATATGTAAAATTAAATTAATAGTTAATATCCTTCCTAAAAAGGAATTACTTGCATAATTATTAGTAATATCATTATTATTAAATTGTTGAGCCTTAAATACCGAAAGGACCTTATATATGTTTTATGTGTTACCTAGAGCAACCCCTTTCTACCAGCATCTGTTAAATCTTTCAAAAATATATGTGAACCTTGAATTCAAATGACCAATTTGAACCTTGAAATTCCAATTTCCCATTATATCAAGGATTAACCTTAACACAGAGATCCTCGTCTGATCTAGGTAAGACATCATACTGTATGCAAATAGGAATCAGATTGTATATAATGATATTAGGGTATGTTCTATAAAGAACCTCTGCCTCGGTATTTCCAAAGTGCCTCTACCCCAAATTTAAGGGAGATTTGTGCTTCGGGTATGCTACAAGTAGCCTCTACCCTAACTATATAAGAGCTTGCTCATATCAAGAGCCTCTGCTTTGGGTATGCTCAAAGGAGCTACTACCCCAATTAAATGAATGATCTCTATTGGCCTTAATGATATTGTAACCTAGACATATTGAAATTCTTATTCATTGATACTCAACCAAGTTGATTATAAGGTTCAAGAATGTTATCACCCTATTTGCCAAATGTGACCTAAAGATGGAATGACCAATTGACACTACAACCATAGAAGATCTGTTCCAATGGAAATGATTATAAGTGTGAATATTGTTTCTCTTGAATTAAAACGTATACATATGCATATAAAATATTCCTTTTAATTTGTTAATATCTTTTGCAATATATAAAGCATCAATAATACTATAATTTATCTAATGACATGTTTATTTGATAAAAGTGTTTAAATTATAAATATGTATGATTTCCATAAAATTAATATATTTTCTTATATGAATATTGATAGTAATTTTATGTAATTCTATTTTAAATATCTAAATGATTTATGTCATTATATAATAAAAATTATTCAGTTTTAGTTTATCATTTAATAAGTAAACTATTGATATTAAAGTTAATTATTTATAGATTTCTTGAATTACAAAAATTTCCTTTTTACATGTATGTATATGAATTTTACTTGAGTAATCAAAAATTATATAGTTATATAGTTTTATAAAGTTGTATTTTAATTATTACGAGAATTGCAAGATTTAAATATATTTATATATTTTTCCTTGAGATATAAAGTATATTAGAAACTTTATGTTATTGATTTTATAACCTATTAAGTGTAAAATATTTTCAAGAAATACGTGTATTGATACAATGAGACAATTATTTATGTGAGTATTTGTCTAAAAATTAAAAGATTTTTAATACTCTTATCAAGTTTGAATTTTGAAAATTTGTATACTAAATTACTATTTTAAATTTCTTATATTGAATTATGAAATTTTTATAGAATTATAAGTATGTAATAAATATATTTCAATTGTTTGTATTTATATGTTTAAACTAAACATATCTTGTATAAAGTTGTCTAATTTCTAATGAATACAAAGTTCCAAAATATATTTATATAAAATGATAAGTTGAGGTTTCTAAACCATTTGGTTTTAAATGTTTATTTGTGTACCTATATGTGGAGAATTATTATACTATTCAAATCATACCAAAGTTTGAGATAAGTTAGTGAAAACAATAATCATATACCTCAAGTGTTATGCAATTGGAATTAAATAGTGAAGACTCCAAGATGTATATGTTCTCAAAGATATTAAATTTATATTCTAGGAGTTTGTCTAACTTCTAAAGAATATGAAATTTCAAAATGTGAACATATATAGTAAAGTTTGAAATCTCTAGAATCATATGAATTTAAACACTTATTTATGTACCACTAGTGTTGAAAAAATGCTTAAGTATGTTCTACCTTTGCCAAAGATTATTACATTTTAATGAAGATAAGAATTATGGGTTACTAATTAAATTCAAATGTGAACTTTATATACTATAATCTATTTACTACAAAAAGTAAAGTATCTCTTATTATTCCAAAAATACATCTCATATGATCTATTAAAATAATCAAAGTGCTATGATTTGAAAGATTTTGTATATGTATAGTTAGTTGAAAATGGAGATTTATTTGTATAATTTCCTTAAATATTGAAATTATCATAAAGTAAATAAATTAAAGTAAATATTTAGATTTCATGAAGTTATGAATAAATGATCAGTGAATTATATTTTAAATTTTCCAAAGATTCATTGTGTTATTTGCTCACTAAGCTTTCCCTGAAGCTCACCCTTTCCACTCACCAGTTCTTGCAAGTAAAGATTGAGTGTTTACAAGAATCTAGTGGATAGTGGCAAGTTGATTCCTCAAGTAATCATTTCTTCCTTGGGGATTTCCAAGTCAAAAGTAATAATTTGGCTTTACAAAATTATTTATATTTGTAAATATAAGTGAAACTCTTTAGATGCTCCATGTGTGTAAGATAGTCCAATTGAACTTGATGTAATCAAAAGTTTTTGATAAGTGTTATATTAATGTGTAAATTGATCGATAAACTAAGATTGATTATGAGTATAAGAATAAATGATGAATCTAGTATGGAAAGTATGATTAGTATATAGGTTGTGATCTTGGGCAATGTAATTGTTACTAATATCACTTTGAGTTTGGTTATAGGTATGGCTACTACAGATTATAAGTCCCTTATGGTTACCCATATCCTAGGACTGTCATATCTCGAGAGTGGGGTGTGACACTTGCATAATGTAATGCATATGACTGAGCAAGTCTTAGGCTGCCACTCTTTAAATATTTATGTGTGGGAAGCTCTCTGCTATTAAAACATCATCATTTCTGCAAAATCTCATTCTAAAGTTCAATATGGTCAATTTTGATTAACATCACTCCATTGCCATCTTGAATTAACCTAAGTGTTAACCTTTGATATTGCTTGCATGTTATGTTATATTATTTTGTACTCACTGACCTTGTCTCACCCCTTAGTTGATTTAATTTTCCATGTTGAAGTGACCTATTAGGAAGGTAAACTCCAAGTTATGTTTCTTCACTTGGGACTTGCTAAAGGTGCTATATTCATTTTGATTTTGCTATTTCTAAAGGATCAACACTTTAGAGCTCCATGGTGTCTCAAAGCTTAGTATTAACATATATTATGTTAGAGTGTAATGTAGACAATTAATAACATTTATTATGTAAAAGTAGCCATGATAGTAAGTAAGAATGTATGGATAGTGTTTGTTTATGTTTATAAATAAAAATGTTCTATTTTGAATCATGACATGACACTAAAGTGTAATGGCTATAAATGAATGATTTACAAAGTAATGAGAAAGGATAAAGAATGAATGTAGTTTCGATCTTGGGAAGGATTGTAAGATGATAATAAGATCATTAGTGTTCTACGGGTTTAGGTGACTTTATGTCTCCTTGAACTTTAGGATAGTCACGTTTTGAAAATTGGAAGACATAAAGTCAATAGTAAATGTTATACTTGTATAACACTTATATACATATATATACCTAAGGTTTCACTAACCAGCTATAAACGGTAATGATGACATTATAATGTCCATATGCTATACCATTCAAGGCCTTCCTAACATATCAAGAACCATAAGAATATCAAAAGAGGTGAATTCTAAATGAATAACGTTAATGAGTAAAGAATGTAATTAATTTTGATAAGCACTTTTATGATAAAATGGAAGTCAAACCGAGTTTGACTTAATGGAACTATATTAATAATTCATTTGAAATATGAATCTAAAGTGCTGATGAATGGGAATTGACATCTCCTAAGATATTGGGAGATGATAATATTGATATGAGAAGTTGAATTTAATCAAAGTTGCAATGGTACAATGAAAGTCAAACTTAGTTTGACTAAGTGAGTCTATAGGATTACATACATGAACAATGTTGATGAATGGCTAGGAAATGTGTTAGAGTGAACAAGATTTATCTAGTAATGTCTAATGTGTGTAGTGATATTGGAAGGTATAATTATGTGCATTAAAGTGAAAGAAACAAAATGAAAAATTTATTAAGTTACTAAGTTTGAAATGTACATATATGGATTTATTAATGGGCTTTTGGACTTTAAAGCCCAAGTTCATTCGATGGCTAGCCCATTAGGCCCATGGTTGAATGAACACATATTTAACTAGAGTTAAGAATGGTTAACCCAGGTTAAGTTTGATGTTGGAAAAGTTAGCTATTTATTTTGACTTGGAAGCTACCATTTTTTACTAAGTTCATTTCCTTTTCCAACTTATATTCTCACTTCATCCACACCAAAGTCTACATTCATTCTTTCTATTTCGAAAACCATATGATGAAAATCACCATTGTTGAGAAAATCCCAGCCATCCAACTTGATCAAATCATAGCCATCCATCAAGATTAAATTTTAACCATTGGATTAAGCTTGATCAAATCTTCACCATCCAAACCATTATATATATATATATGCAAAATTTATGTTATGATCAACATTTAGCCTATCTCTATGCCAAAGTCTCACACAAAGGAAAGAAACTCTCTCTACACAACTTACAACAAGAACCTTAACAAGTCAAAGCTAAAGAAGGTGAGAAATTATGTTCATCTTATCTTTTCTATGTTCTAAGATTGATTTTAGTATTTTGGTTGTATAGAAATCTCTTCCATACCATAAGAAGATTCGGCCAGCTTTAGTGAATAATCTAGGAAGTATTCTAAATTCTAATTGAAAACATCTATGGTTGCTTTAAATGAAGAAAAATGATTTAGAAGTGTTAAAATGAATTTTAGGAACTTGATTCAAGATTTAGGAATCCTAGTGGCATAAAATTAGTTAAAGAGAGGAACTTAGTGTTCTAATACTAAATTGGGATGATTGAATGATCATATATGATACATGTTATGTTAATTTCACTTTTCTACAAACTTATTTGATGATTGGATGAGGAATTGATGGTTTTTCCCCAAATTCTAGGGTTTATGGAGAAATTGGGGATTTTAAGAATTGAACTTGAATTCATAAAATTAAAGGAGGAATTAAGCATAAGAATAGTGTAATATGAATTGTATAATATCAATTTCAAAATTCAATTAATAGAAATAATTTTCCCAAATTTAAGGAACTAGGTTCATTTATGAAATTTGATGGTGGAAGTAAAATTAACTCTATGGAATATTAGATATTATTTAAATTGATTTTACTCAAAGCTAAAATGTGAAATTAGGAGGAAAGGAATTATCTTTCCTTAAGTAAATACTTTCGGCAATTTGAAAGATAACTAAGGGAAAGTGTTAAAATTAGTAACAAGTATATGTATAGTGTGTAAGGACCTTAAAAGTAACAAGTTAGTACTATAATGAATAAGTTAAGCTAAATTTACACTAATTTCATAGTAAGGAAGTGATTGAGATAAAAAGGAAATGCGAATGTGTAGAATCTAAAGGCAAGGACAAAGACACTATCCAAGTATACGAGAAGCATCACTTGCATCAAAGGTAAACATAAATAGGAGAAAAAGTGTCCAAGGTGAGTACTTAATAATATAATATGACTTTGTGCCATTTGCTTTAACCTGTATTGGTCAAACTATAATCGTTGAAATATTCCAATTTCTTAATGAGCTTGAATTGTCATTGAATATTGAGCCATTTGGTATGATGCTTCTTGATGACTGTAACAATCCACACCCACCCTAGGAATTTTCGTGATAAATTGCTTGATTTAGAACTAATAAGGTTAAGTGTGTGCTTGTGTGAAAATTTGTGATCTAAGTGATTGATGAGTATGTGGCCTATTAAATTAATTTTAATATGTATAATATGTGTTGCTATTGTGAAACAAATGATTTACATGAAGTGCATTTGCATAAAAGAATTTATTTTAAATAAAATGAATTTTCATGCATAAGACAATTTTTAAGCATAAAATAATTTTATGGGTATTTTTAAAATATTTTAAAATAAATATTTTTAAGGGAAATGTTCTAGAATTAATAAGAAAAATATTCTTTTTATTTTAAATCTTATTCAGCCAAAAATTTAAAGGAAAAGCCCAAATACCCAAAAGCCTACTACACCAAAATTCTCCTAACCTAATTCATTAAGGGTATTAGTGGAAATTCCACTCCAACCCTAATATTTATTCTAAATTTCTGCCAAACCAGGGTTTCCACCATCCATTCTCTTATTCTTTCTATATCTTGGTAGAAAATTCTCTCAAAATATTTCTCTCTACCGAAATATTGAAAACATCTTTCCATTTCGCGATTTCTTGACCGTAATGATAAGTTTTTATTCTCTTTCGATTTCTAAACTGATTTCTATGAAATAAATTATGGAAAAATTATTTTGAACTGTTTGATTACTAAATTTTATAGATTTAATTCTGTTTGGGTGAGTTTTTGGGAGAAAAAATTTATTTTCTACCAAAAACACGATTCTTTCCACGAGATTCCTTCAAAGGTGAATTCTACAACTTAAAATCACAATTTTTATGCATAAACATCATGGGGGGGGGGGGGGGGGGATTTGTGCATGGTTGTATTCTAAACTAATTTTTGATTTGTTTTGATGAAAAATATTGGATTAAATAATATTTCTGCATATTTCTATGATGACCGGAAAGTTTCGAAAAACAAAGGAGTTCAAGGTTTTCGTGTTAGAACTTGGAAGTTAGAAAATTTTATTCTTGCAAGGACATATGGCTGCCAATTTGTATGAATAAGCATTTTCATATGATATTTGTTTTTTTTAGATGAAAAATAATGATTTGAATCATGTGTCTGTTTATCGCTGAAATGAACGAAATGCGTGGAAAGCGCGAAAACTCATGATTTTTCACCTAAGCCTTTAAACTTGGAATTTTTTTGTATAAACCCTATCTATGGCTATAGAATCATAGAGGGATGTGATCTAAACTAATATTTTCTATGATTGAATGAAAAATAATAGTTTAAACAACCTGTTTGCATATTTCTAAAATGACCTGAAAATACTAAAAATAAGAAAACTTATGGTTTTGAGCTTTATGATTCAAAAGTTGATTTTTTATGTATAAATAACACCAATATTGGCTGATTCTTATGGATTTAAGTTCTAAAATGATTTTTGTTGCATTTACATGAAAAATCTTGATTCAAACCATGTTTTTACATATTTCTGAAATAGACGGAATGTACGAAAAGAAGAAGAATTTGGCTTTTACCTTGATGATGCATTCGGCCTACATGAACATTTTTGTCCCAATGCTTATAAATTTTATGTGATGTGTTTTGATGATTATTGACATGTATATATGTACAATAAATAATAAAATTATATGTTAGTTGAAGGTATGATCCTAGATAAGCTTAAATGCATTTTGGTATACTTAAGGTATCTTAACCTTATATTGTGGTTGGAATGCAAATGTGATTGGGGAAATTGGAACTAGATGTTATGATGACTTGATGATGAGAATATGGTTATGAGTTAATGAAGTGAAAGGGATCATAGGAGTTAAGCATGACGCTTGAAAGGTAAATTGTTAAGATGACATGTATGGAAGTGTAAAGTGAATTAAGATAATTGTTAAAGTGAATTGATATTGAGGTAATAATATTGTGATGGCCTTAAAAAGGTATTGATGTGATTGTAATGTGATATCATGAGAGCCTATAAGGCCTAAGTATGCAAGACTTTTAAAGTCAATGTGCTATGTGCAAGTGATGAGTACACCTATGTGTGGACTCTAAGTGTATGTGTATGTTATATATGTATGGGTAGTTATGGGATAGGAGCCTCATGAGTAAATAAATACTAAGTATTAAATCAAAGATTATGTTAGAGTTTGAGGAGCTTTAGAAGTGTAAAAGGGACTACGTGTACTAGGCGCAAAGGAACCCCAAGGTGAGTAAACATCGCATTCATTCTTCAAGTGTGGGCAAATGCCACATTCATGTTATAAGTGTGAACAACATTTTATTGTGTTACAAGAATATGATATATTGTTATGTGAACCTTTGTGATCTTTAAAACCTAAGTTCTTCCCATTTTAAATATTATTATATGATTTCTTTATCAAGCTTAGGTTGCCAAGGGACATTTGGTCTAAAATTATTTTGTTATCAAATAAGAAATTCTTGTGATTGACACCCTAACTTGTATTCTTTCTGGAACTACATTAGCATTGTATCTTTTGTTTGAAAGTTAAACCACTATTGTTATTGAAATACATGATATTGTTACCTTATGTGTTATTGTTAATTGCATTTACCAATAGCTCTAGCTATGGTACCTTTTACCTTTATGCATAATCTTCATGCCAATGCGGGTAATCATCAGAACCTATACACATGGTCTTAACTCGATGGATAAGGGTAGTGTATCCACCTCAGCTAAAAGGGGCGGTTCTAGCCATGGTGCTTGATTAGCTCATGCCTTCTATGTGATAGGAGTTGGAATTTGGTATAAGGCCACCTTTCCTCAATGTGTTTGAGTGATAGAGCAATAGCCTTCACTCACTATATGTTATAAGTGTGATTTCTACAAATTTGCCAAATTGAACCCTTGCTAAATTGCAACCTGATTCATGAATTATAAGTCATGAACAAAATGTATGAGCTATGTGGTTCCTTTTCAAAGGAATATGTGATAAAGTATGTGCCTTTTTGTTTACACATTTAGATCATCTATCTCACCCCTTTTTCCTTGTGTGGTTCCAGGTGAGCAAATGTGAGGAGGCAAGGTGATGGCTCAAGTATTCTACTTCGCTTGGGGAATTCCTTGTCCAAGTTATCAATAATACTATTTTTATGAAGTCTTGTCATTAGATGCTTTAGGAATGTTGATTGATACTTATTGATACATATTATTTTTCCTTATGGATCTTATATGTAATGATTTATTTTAAGTCTTCCGCAATTTAGGGTATTCATCTAAAT